>CAJNYU010000687.1:0-146408 GCA_905331475.1 Rotaria socialis | reverse complement strand
ACATTAATATTAATGATTAATGAAAACATTAATTTTAAAATTAATGTTAATGTTTTTCATTAATCATTAATATTAATGAATTAAGTTTTTCTTAGAAAACATTAACCATTAAGATTAATGGCTAATGGAAGTCATTAACTAATGTCATTAATTAAGTTCCGTTAAAAAAAATGGTCCACCCCTAATAGCTAGACCTTTCTTAAAATATCGACACAATGTTGCCAAATGGCAACATCCGGTCGTAAAGGGTTAAGATCCGTCAAACTTGGGGCAAATTTTTCTTCTAAAAAAGAAAAATTGATATAGAGTGACACATATCAGGAAGTCTTCTAACATCGGGGGTCGATATCGTTTATCATGGATGGACTTTAGTACAAGGTTAATAGATGCCGTTAAATAATGCCCAAGGATTATCGACGTCGACGAAGAATGAATAAATGTACTTACTATGAATGTAAGCGAAAGGAGAAAACTAAATAAAAATGTAAACAGCGCATGTTTCATATTTCTTTTACTGCATTGATAACTGACGCATGACTCGCGTTTCGTTGCTCTTAACCAAAAAAAGACGCACACTATGTGATAGACAAGCCTTTGCATAACTCACTTCACTGATCCTAAACGTAATGGATCTTACGAGTGATAGTGTATGAAGAGATAAGAGTATAAATCAATTTGTCAGGCAACTTAGCTTCACAAAACACGTGTATGTCACACTAAATAAAAATGCGTCGACTATATGTGGCGCGATTTTTGTGTCGTATATTTTTCGCGTTCTGTCTGTAGACTAGTTGTTCACCGTTTTGTTATGAATATACAGCGACATATGATCAGCATCGCTGAACGCACGAAAGATAATTTTCAAAATAAAATTTTCTTTTAAATTAATTCTTGATTGCTTTTCAATCAAGGAAATGCCATCTCGATCCATGATCTGGGAAGGGCTACACTGGATGTTCTGATGGGAATAGGACCAATGCCAAAACAGGCAGATCTGAGGATGTGATGAGATTAAATTTTCAAAAAATAAGGAAATATACGTTTTGAAAACGACCAATAGAAAATGTGTCGGATGTGTTGTGAAAAATGCGTCGTCGTCTTGCTGGATAGAATGTGTCGCAACGAGCACCGTGTGTCGTGCTTTGTGTCGTAGTTTACGACACATCCGACACATTTTTATTTAGAGTGTAATCACATATGATAGACTGTAGTCAATCAATTTCTTCTTTTTTCTTCCAACGAAGGGAATGTTATATGAAATAAAATGCGTTTGTGCCTTTGTTTGCAGTCACCTATGAGTGTGAGTGTGTATATATAATATAGAATTCTAAGCTACTTACGACGATCGCTGTGCCAAACTTATCATGATCGCAATTTCGACTATGTTACACACTCTAAAAAGAATAGTTTTTTTTACAGAGCCTAAAAAGGATCTTATCCTCGGCACACGGTCAGATCCTTTTTTGGTTTTGTGAAAAGTAAGGTTTCGTATCAACCCCATTCATGATAATAAAAAAAAAGGGTGTCATAGCAATGGTTTTGTACAGAACCTTTTAAAAGCCATTCAAAAAAGGTTTCGTACCCAACAAAGGTTCCGTACAAAACTATTTGCACTAATCCTTCTTCCAAATTGTCTATCCACTCAAAAATTTCATTTAACCCTGTGCTGTCACCCGCGGCATGCACACTACTCGAGTATTTCTCAAAACCCGAGTGTGTATACCTCAAATGAATCAAAAGTAAGATGACGTAGTCTATAGAGTAATTTTTTTGCATTAACGAAAATCATCCTATAGACTATTTTATTCTACTTATGATTTATCTAATTCATGCCATACTTGGGTTTTCAGAAACACTAGAATAGTATGCATACAAGCGAGCGGCATCAGATGGTTAAAGCCAACTCCTCCCGTGATTTCCATAATTGAAATAACCTAAAATATAGAAACGAATAAATATAATCATTTATATAAGATCAAACTTACTTCACTGTTATTATACTTGAAACAATCTATAATAAACAAATTAGTGAAAATGTATTATTACGTAAAATCAGACATACCTAAAACGCCATCTCTATATTAACCTAGAATTATAAAACTAATAATTTTTTGATTTATCACCCTGTCCGAAAAGTTCGTGCAACTAACCCCGGATTACATCCTTCAAGTATTTGTACTCCATCATTCTATAGAGGGCGCAATTTTATTATTACACACAAGTTTTGGTCTGGTTAGTTCTTTTCCTTCATAAGAAAAAAAACATTTTGATAGTCATGTCTGTTCATATATCAAATATCGAATATCGTGCAGTTATAAAGTTTTTCACCCGAAAAGGGCTAAACGCCACCGAAATTAGTAAGGAGTTGGATGATGTTTACAAGGACTCTGCTCCATCGTATCGCACCGTCGCAAAGTGGGTGGCTGAAATTAAAGACCCAAAACGTGGCTTCGAAGATGCACCTCGAACCGGTCGCCCATCAACCACGATCACCGATGAAAACATTGAAGCTGTAGAACGGATTGTAATGAATGATCGACAAATCTCTGTCCATCGAGTATCTGATGAATTAGGCATTCCAAAAACCAGTGTTCATGAAATTATGAATATTCACTTAGGCATGAAAAAGGTTTGCACACTATGGGTACCAAAGTTGCTGACGCCACTTCAACGTGCCAATCGAATGGATTGTGGTCAAGAGCTTCTTGAAGAGAGCGAAGCAGATTCGTCAAACTTTTTCGGCCGCGTCGTAACCGATGACGAGTGCTGGGTATATCACTACGACCCTCTCACCCAGATGGAAGCAAAGGTCTGGAAGAAGCCAGATGAACAGAGACCAACTCGACCTCGTCGACAAAGATCAGCTGGAAAACTTATGATGATCATTTTCTGGGACAAATATGGCATTCTGCTCATCGACTACCTGCCACATGGAACTACAGTCAATGGTTCTTATTATGCATCAACCATCGAACGGCTGCGTTCTGCCATCCTGGAGAAACGTCGCGGCAAGGTCAGCCGCGGGCGTGCTCATTCTTCATGACAACGCTCCCGTTCACAAATGCAACATTGTGCAGGCTGCTATTCAAGAGGCTGGCTTCGTCGAGCTGAATCATCCGGCCTATTCTCCAGATATTGCACCGCCTGATTACCACCTGTTCTCAAACTTGAAGAAAATCCTTCGTGGCAAGAATTTCAGCTCCGACAATGAAGCAATTTCAACTGTTGAGGACTATTTATATCATCTTAATTCGAATTTTTTTTTGTCAAGGTATAGAAAGTTCGATTGACCGCTGGCTGCGCGTGGTTGCTAGTGATGGTCACTACATTCAATAAATATGATAATTGTTATTCTACGATTTAACAGTATATGAGTTGCACGAACTTTCCGGACAGGGTGATACTGGGAGAGAACTTACCTAAAACTGCGTATAATCATCAACCTAGAAAAAAAAATCAAATATATTAAATTATACACGATCAAACTGACCTGAAATTGCATCTTTGCGGCCTTCTATAATTAAACAAAACAAATTTCTGTTATTTTATGACATCAAATTTACCTGAAACCTTCTATATGAATGAATCAAAAACAAAGAAAAAAATTATTCATTTTCATCACTTCAAACTTACCCTAGAATTGACAACAGGGTTGAAATAAAAAGTGAACCATGTGAAGTTTGGACTCCTGATCGGCGGGTTTTTTCAGTCATGAAAGCTCGTATAGAAAAACTGAGAACGGATTTGAACTCTGAAGCCCCGATAAGCTATGGAAAGTTTGACAGAGATAATAAATCGGTGAAAAGTTAAGCGCAAAAACTATGAAACCCTGAGATAGTCTACGAAACTAACGTTGGTTTGGTCGGTATTTGAAAAAACATTAAAGCACACTAGAAAGTTAGGAAAAGTTCCGTACAAATAATAGGAAAGCTTTGAATCGTCCGCGAAACCAACACTGGTTCCGTGGATATATTACGAAACATTAAAGCCGACTAATAAGTGTCGAAAAGTTCCGCACAAATAATGCGAAACCTTCGGATCGTTCACGAAACCAACAGTGGTTCAGTGGGTATATGACAAAGCCTTCTGCCATTTCGCAAAACTATCAGAGGATTGGTACATGACGTACGAAACTACAAACCACCTCACGGAACCTTCGAAGAGTTCAGGCGCACAATTGCGAAACCTGATGAAATCTGCTGAACTTAAAATGGTTCTGAAAGGAGACCACGGAACGTTTTTCACTCTACGGAACTTAAAATCGTTCGGTGAAGAAATGCGAAACTATTAAGGTTCGGTAGAGTACCGATTTTTTTAGAGTACAGTTTACCAAGATGAAGAAAATTATCACTATTTTCGCTGCCTTGTATTAATGAATAATAACAACCCCTCTCCTCTTTTTACAACAAACGCTCTTGTATATATATATAAAGAAGAAGGTTTGTCTGTTTGTTCTTCATGCATTTCGACACCGTGCGAGCAAATACAATGAAATTTTGCAGAGAATACCCTTTCGACCAGAAGAAGGTTATAGAGTAGTTTTCAACCTCAAATTTTAACCTCAGGAGAATGTTTCCCCTCCCCCACACTCATTGTTAAATATATTATAGTAAATGTCTCTTCCAGAGAATTTGCGCGCATGATTGTTCTTCCAAAACTTGAGAGCAAAAGTATATTAAAACCTGAGCTTTTGCCATTCGGCACAAGACATTTTAGGATGGTCGAAAAAAAACGAATAGAATGTATAAGACGAAGAGGAACTGTATAGATGGAAATATCCATCGAATGAAGAAAGCAAAAAGTGAGATAGAATTTCACGCCGGCCAACATGGATCGAGATTCTGATGAGTCTGTTCGCTATGTATTTAGTTGTCGTGAGAGATAGCGTCACGGAAATATCCGTGTCAGTTCCTTGAGTGCAAAAGAAAGTCGGCAGGCTGATCGGAGTGAGAGAGAAGGCGTGCGCGAAATTTCATCCAAGTCGTAAGAGATCGCGATTTTACTCACTTCTAATCAAATGACGCAGTTCAATGCAAATTCGAGAGTGATTGTGTCCAGGGCGGATGTGAGTGAATATGTCAGCTTGAGCTCGGTGGGAAGAGTCGTATGGAAAACGCCTAACACTCAGCGGGAACAATCCTCTTGAAAATGCCTGAGGCATGCAGGTAAAAGTCCTGTCCAAGAGGTTTCAGGCATGATGAGAAAAGTTCTGTGGAAGAGATTTGACACACGGCAGGAAAATTTCTGTTGCAGATAGCTCACCCACAGTGGGAACATTCCTGTAGAAGACGTGTCATGCACGGCAGGAAAAGTCAGGTGGAAGATGCAAAACTTTAACTATATTCCCTTTTCATCGGGTACCTCCGCTAGTATATATATGCATATATATGTTGTAGGCAAAATAGGAATTCATAAAAATTCGGAATTTGCCTAGTCAAAATTAGAATTCTGATTCTACGTAGGCAAAATCAAGATTCTAATTTTGACCGGTTTTTTTTTCAGACAGAATTAGAATTCTAATCCTGTCCGGGCAAAATTAGAATCGGACTAGAGATAAATTCATACAGTCACATGTTTTAGTAAACGTACAGTAGATGAGAAAAATGGTTTGTCCAGTAGAATTAAAACAGCTTGTTATTGATAATTTGAAGGACATTACATTTATTGAAGCATGTAAACTTTATGCACGTGCATCAGCAAGTGGTCGCACTTGCGATTGTAAAGGCAAATGCGTTTCGAAACAATGTCCTTGCAAAAAAATGGAGTTTTTTCTTCGACAAAATGTCATTCAAAACGAGTTTGTTATAAAAATATGGGTGACTAGAGTAAAACATTTAGGCTTCTAATTGTAAAATGTTCAGAAAAAAAGATTTTGTTGAATAAAATATAGCTGTAACACTTAAATTTTGATTATTTTCTTTTTAAGAATTTATCTCTAACCCGATTCTAAGTTCGCCAGGGCAGAATTAGAATTCCAATTCTGTCTGAAAAAAGAAACCGATCAAAATTAGAATCTTGATTTTGCCTAGACAGAATCAGAATTCTAATTTTGACTAAACAAATTCCGAATTTTCCTGAATTCCAATTTTCCCTACAACGTACATATACATCCAAAGTGAAAAAATATTTTATTCAAGGTTTACAGCAATCATAAAAGCGTCGTCAACACAAAACAATAGTTTAATAATGGAAATTTGCACCCACAAATGAATAGAATAAATGTAAGCATGATATTTGCGTATACGAATCACTTTATATATATCTGGACCAATTATACAAATGACATCATTGTCGTGTGGCTCTTTCAGTATGTTTTTTTTAAATCAGATTCGTATTCATCTGCTGGTGATGGTGTGTGATTTTATGCTGTATCGGCACATCGAACTAAATCTTTAATATGAAAGGTACCAAATTTTACTTCTAAACAAGTCAACTCTTGAAAAAGATCTCATAATCCTTCGTCTTCAGCCACAGGAAATGTTTCAAATTGTTGAAAAAGTGACAAGACTAGCTTGCGTATATGAAATTGATGCTCAATGAAGAAAGCTAGTACTCGTTGTTTTTGTATGACTGTACGTTTGATGGCAGCATCATCAGTTGAAATAGCCAAAAAACTTCCAGCATTATCAGTCACTTAATAATTTGTTTACCAATGGAAAATAAGAAAAAAAAGTCGCTCAGTTTTCGTTAATGTCTCCAAGTGACATCTTTCATACAATAATATCATAAGTGAAAAATCTATTCGACATCCCATGGGATGGGATGGGACGAATCTATCATATCCCATCCCATCTCATTGGGAGTTCTGATGTGAATTTAGAACGATGGGAATCCCCACTCGCCGAAGTATTGGGAGAAACCGGATTACTGCATATATGTTCACTATAAATAGGACAGCTTTCAGGGAGAGTTTCATTCGTTTGTCTTTCAACATTTTACAAAGATCAGTTGCAAAACAAAGCCTTATTCATTCTTTCAAAGTAAGTGATGATCTGGATTTGGAAAGGAACTTGAAAGTTTCCATACGGGATACAGTTTCGTGGAGCTTTTAGTTATTAGTATATGCAAGTTGGTCATCAAAATTCTGGATATAAATAAGAATCGTTCTGTTATTTTATGTTACGCTTCCTAGATTCACGACAGCAATATACGTAGTTACTTGTTAGAATTTAATTAAAAAAACTTTTTTTCCAAACTCTATGGAGGAGATGCGATGACAATAAATGACTCTAGAATATATTCCTGGTCTATATTGATCTTATTATCTTTATAGAGGTTTTTCTTAGATTTGTCTCTTCTAGCCATTTTACATGATAAAAATAAAATATCCATTGTGAATCTCTAAGAAACGAAAAGCATATGCACAAAAGGCGGATATGAAAAAACATTAAAAACAGGTTAAACAAATGAAAAACCGTCAGAAAGTGTAAAAACAGGATTTTTGGTCACGAGATCATCTATTGAACAGTTTAAAAAAAGTGACAAATAATATAGGGAAACGAAAGAAAGTATAGGATATGAATAGATAATATAATGTGCGAAACAAAAATAATCGTGTTACTTTTTTCGAGGTTTAGTATTACCTTACAATGAATATTAACCAAACAGCAATTCAAAAAGTGGAATCAAACATGATTAATACCTCTGAAAAAAGTGTCGCATGTGAGATTAAATCAGCCCATTATGCACATATACCACAATTATTCACCGAAGATACTTTACAATCGGCTAGCTGGCAATCGTTTAAGAAGAGTTGGTTGAATCTCATGCTAGATAATTATATGAACGATAATGGTAAATATCGTTATCGTCGTTTTGCTGTATTCAATTACAGTGATCTAAATAAATGTATCTATGTTGAACCAAAACAACCGTATTATCAAGCACTTTATCATAATACACTAAATGGTGGTATACCAAGACATTATGAACAATTTGAAGAACATATATTACACAATGCAGTATTTCGAAATATTTTGTATTATCTTGTTGATGTATGCACAGAATTACAAGGTCCCGATGATTGGTTTATTGAAGCACATCAGATGCATATTCACTGTACAAAGAATATGACTGGTAAACCGTCACCCGAAGGTATACATCGTGACGGTAGAGATTTTGTTTTCATTGTGTTCATCGATAGAAAAAATATTTCCGGTGGACAAACAACAGTTCTAGATCTCAATAAAATACCATTAACCCATGTTACAATGTTACAAGAATCTGAAACACTATTTCTTGATGATGAAAAATTATTCCATGGCGTATCGGAACTCGAATTGGATCAAGAAGCTGATTGTGGCTATCGAAATGTTTTAGTCATCGCATTTTTATCAAAAGCAAAAGTTAATGAAGTTATAAAAAAACCATTGAACTTATGATGAAACAGACTTGTATTAAGTGACTTTTTACTGCATGTAATTGTGATCATTGCAGTGTATTATCGCGGACTTTTTATTTTTTTTAGCACCTTTCCCTGGTACCCATACCTCAATCTTAAAAGAAAAAGAATACAGAATCATTAACATCTTTTTGTAATCATAATGTATGGTGAGTAGGAGCTTATTCAAAAAGTTGAAGAATACTGATTTCAATCTCAAAGGTATTCTAATCATCATTTTTTAATAAGTTATTGTTTGTACGCTTGTATCTGTCGAAAGCAAAATATTTAACAAGTAACTGTAATTCTTTTATTTTCTAAATAAAAAAAATTAAGCATCAGCACAAAAAATACAATATATTTTATTAGTGCCAGTTGAGATAGTTTCATAGGTACGTTTTCAGGTGATAAGCATGAACGTTCTTGTCTTCCATATCCAGGTCAAAGGATCAGGTGTAAGATCTTGAGAAAGCAGATAGGATCGTACAAAAAATCGTCGTCTCTGAAATGTTATATCAAGTCTTACAATAAGATCTTTCAAGAATCTGATCGTACGAGTTGATATAAGATTTCAGGGGCTAAGGTTTTTTTGTCGGATCTTATACAATCATATAAGATCAGATGTAGAATCTTATCAGATCTTAAGATCTGATTGTTTGCTCACGGTGATGGTACAGCTTTACTTTTACTACTTCTGATTGTAAGTCCTTGCCATAGTTTTATGGGCAGCAGTGTCGAAGGACAGAGAAATAGGAATTCCTAATGTGTCGAGGAATTGTCAGTGCCGCTCTGATAATTCCTAGAGGAAATGGGAATCAACTATGGGTTCCCTCACAGTTCCACCAATCACGAAAGTTGCGATATTGCTGTTTTAAAAATAATTTTTGCATGAAATCATTGATTTTCACAATTTTTCAAGTGAAAATGAGTGTAAGAACAAAAATTATTGTGAATATTCCATATTTTTACCTTTAGTATTCAAGGAACTGTAGTGGAACTGATGAGGAATTCCTAATCATCAGTCCTTGGACACCCCTCACACCGATTGGATCATTTACCAAACCATTCTAGTGCTTTTAGAAGATTTCTGGATAAATGAACAAAAAAAGGAAACAATTGATCATTGATATCAATTTTATGTACGTTTCCTTGTAGCATTAAAATGCCGTTTGACTCGATGGAAAGAAAGAGAAAAATACCGTCCATCTCTTCCTGCTTACATAGCCGCAGGCTCCGTGAAGTTCGTCAGGTTCGAAATAAATATTACAGAGAAAGGAAAATAGCTGGTATTGATAACGAAGATCCTAGAGTGTTGCTAAGAAATATGTCAAGAGAGGTTCGGAATGATATTTACAAGTATAGATCAATCAGATGATCCAGCTTTCTGTCCATCATACAAGGTGCTCATGATAAACAGGAGAGTTCATTTTGGACGCATTTTTCAAAAATTTATAAACTAAAAACGCTACCATTCTTCCAATTATCAGTAGGGACTAGTATCATATCAGACGAGCAGGAGATTACGAAAAAACTCTATAATTACTTTAAGGACTTAGCTAAAGCCCCTGAAATGAGTCCATTAAATCATCGTGATATTCAAATCGAGACAGACTTTAGAGAACTTCGGAACTTACTAACTGCTTTTAAGGAATCAGACTTAGAGGCTACATCCATAACAGAAGTCACTAAAATTATAGAAAAAAGATAAAAAGAAAGAAGTCTTCCGGTATCGATCAGGTCTAAAATTTTATTATTAAGTGCTCCCTCCAACTTATATAGAAAGTCTAGTCAATTGCTTCAAATTTTGGTTAAAAGATGGGAGGTATCCAGGCTTCTGGAATAGCTCGAAAATTATTACCTTCAACAAACTTAACGCTAGTATACCACGTTGCAATCAGACTAGTGTTCTTTCCATTCTTCAGGAAGTTCAGAATAATTTAGCTACGAATGTCCCTACGCTTGCAATATATGTCGACTATGAAACAGCTTTTGACTTAGTTTGGCATTCGGGTCTCCTAGGTCAAATTATACAGGTTAGGTATACGCATTTGTGTCGATATTGATGGCACGCTTCGATGGGTCTCCTTCCTCTTCCTTCTATTCTCTTTCCATTGTTCTAATATATATATATATATATATCCTATATATTATGTGTGTTATGTATGAAGCTGCTACGCTTTGGATATGTGAAGAAGCGAATAAACATCATTGCCGAGAGTAGTGGGTCCCATATTTATCGTTACACCACTAACCTACTGAAAATTATTTATAGCTGGCTGAATAGTCGCACAGCGATTATTTACTATGGCCAAACTAAGTCAGAAGTTTTTCAAGTACAAGTCGGTCTTTCTCAAGGGAGTAGTCAATCCCTTTATATTCGTAGTATACCATAGCGATTTAGTAGCTTGTCTGGTAGCTCACTGAAGACATATCTTCGCTGATGATCTGAGCGTGGTCATTCGAGCACCCATCCAAAAATCCTACTCATCTCTAGTCGAGTATTTAGAGGTTGAGGGATGTAAAGTATGCGACAGGGTTGCTGAATATTCGGTTCGCTGGAAACAACCAATCAATATCGGCAAAACTGTCGCACAACTCTTCTATTCTCAAATTAGAAAGCCCACGGTAGACATATATATATATGCTAGGACAGAAATTTGTCATTGTAGACACGTTCAAGTATCTTGGTTTTACTTGGGCAAGTAAATTATCATTGAGATTCACTGTAAACAAAAGCCTGGAGAATATCCAAAGATCATTGGGTAAGCTCAAATGGCTGCGTAGCGGCAAAATTTTGTCCATAGCAGAGAGCTAATCGAACTGACTTTTTCTGATTCGAGTTCGGTTCGGTTCGGCTTTCGCTCTCTGGTCCAAAGACACTTTGAGAAGATGCTTCTTCGCGTATATATTTCCCCATTTCGCTTGGATCTTTCCATTTTCCCCCTTTCTCCCAACAACACACCAAGAGGCACTTAGAAGAAAGTATAGAGTAGCAATACGCTTAGCCATCGTGTCCCATTTGTTCGCGCTAAGGATCTTTTGACTTTTACCCGAGAAGAACCGCTTGATACTTATGTCAAACGTTATATCTCGAAAAGATTAAAAAAGGTGTGTTCTTCAGATTTAGATTCTTCCCTATTTGTTGAAGATGTATTCCTATGGGATAATTTCCATAAGCAAGCTAAAGATGATGTTGGTCATCTATTTATGTTGAAACGGGTTAAACGTTTAAAATTAAAACACTGCTCCCTTCTCCTAGACTGGCTGGGTTTTAATGAGCAAAGTGATAATTAGAAATATAAGAAAAAAGGAACACGAAATCGTAGTTTATTAACAGCCCCTTAACATTCTACTTCAACCTTTACAGCTCCCGCTACTTCTATTTTCTGTTCATCTCGTTACCACCTTCATTTACTTCATGTATTTTTATCTTTGTTTCTCCCTTTTTGTTTTCTTTTCAGTTTTTGTTTGTTACTTCTTATCTCTCCCGTCCCTGCATGTTTCTCTGTTTTTGTAAGCACTTCCGAGTGTTACAATAAAAAGAGCATAAGTCAAAAAGAAAAATCTTCATTAAAGTTTTGATTAAATCAGAATCCATCATTCTCTATAGATTGGCACGTAAATTATTTGAAAACATTCCTTGAATATCATTGATCATATTATTTGTTGAATTTTCTCCTAGATAGTAGTGACCTAAAGTTATTGAAACTCATCATTTTCTCTTCTTTTCGAGGTACACATTGGCAAACAACTCAACAAACAATTATTAGTTTTACTTGCTCTTGTATTTAAAAGCTGAAAAAAGAGAAATATATGTATAATAAGAATGAAGTCAGCTACAATGACATACCGTTGTTTGTTGTTTACAATCTTCACCGATCCATAGATACACTTTAAATATGTTATTATTGTCAAATCGACAAGTAAAACTATTATTGTCTAATGTTGTCAGTCGGCGTGTATTTCGAACAAGCCATTCTCGTGTTATTCGAGGCTCCCACAAATTTCTTCTAACATTAATGCAAGAATTATTAACAGTAAATGAAGCATAGGAGATATTATTGAATTGATCAATTAAAATTGCCAATTCATGACAACTATTCACGGTAATCGATAATCGTTCAACACGTGGAAAAAGTTGAATCCAATCAAAATTCTCATTATTTGCTGAGTAAGCAAAGAAGGGCATTTGTAGAATACGAATCTGTTCTAGAGGAATAATAGAATTCGAATATTTTAAAGACAATCTACAATTGAAACTGAGATAATGAAGGCAAGGCATCGAATACCAAATGAGTTGAACAATCATGTCTAATGACCATGAAGATGAATTTACACTTAAATATTGCACTCGAGAAAGATCAATCAATGCCCTGTTGATTTCGAGACCGATGAGCACAAGTTTTTCTACTTCCTTATAGCAATAATCTGGTTCGTTTTTTATCGAATCAAATGTGAGTTCGGTAATCATATTATAAAGTCGGGCATGCTGTTCGATGGGCAGTGTTGTCGAGTGAGGTAATACTGGCATTTCAGAATACGCAATTGAGCGATGAGCAAAGTGAGGTACGGTGAATAAAAGTGAACGCTGTCGATCGTATGCTACAAACCAAGGTCGATGTTTATCCAGCCAAAATGGAGTGTGAAAATGACCAAGTACAGTCTGTTCGTTACGATAGACGTTTTCTAACTTAAACTTGAAATAAAAAGTTCTAAGTCGTGGTAATCGTTCAACGATGAACCTTTCCCAGCGATCACCATAACTAAGATTGTTGTTTCCATCACAGTCAACGATAAGTTCAAGTTGTCGTAGACGAGGCGTATGCACGAGAAATTGTTCTACATGATTACGGGAAATAATTACACTTGACCAGTTGTAACCACCTAGAAAAAAAATTAAAGTTCTATATTGTAATCGAGTGCAGTTAAATCTCTGGAAAAAAATGTTTGCTTGATTTCATAAATATGTTACTACTTACTAAAGACATCAATCGACACAGAGAGACTA
Organism: Rotaria socialis; assembly: GCA_905331475.1. Classification (NCBI taxonomy): domain Eukaryota; kingdom Metazoa; phylum Rotifera; class Eurotatoria; order Philodinida; family Philodinidae; genus Rotaria; species Rotaria socialis. Next base: position 133,020 of record CAJNYU010000687.1, on the reverse strand, counting down.
ATGAGATGAATTGGTGACTTTCCATGATTGATAGTAACAAAGTTTTCGATCTGTTCACGACTCTCAAACATAATTGAAATATTAAGTGAGACGAGCATTGGTGCATAACGAAATATATCTTTGAGTATGAAGTATGAACAATTTGTTAAAGTTGAATGACGCAGGTGAAGTAGTTGAATTCGAGTGATATAAATAAAACTTTCAAAATAAACAACATACTGATATTTTACAACGAATCGTACGAGTTTAGGCATAATTTGGAGATATCGATTATAATGTTTTGGCGTTACTTCAAGGAATTTTAGACTTTCAATTTTATCGAGACCAGTAAAAAATGATTCACTGTCATCGTCGATATTAATCAGCGTAAGTGCACGGAGATGACTAAACTGTTCAATTGAAAAACGAGAGAAAAGTAGTTGGCATTGACCTGGTGTATCATTACTATCTGATAAGACGAGTGAGATTACGTGATTTGGTCGTAGACGACGGCAAATGAGATCAAATAATGGTCTGGAAATCGAATGAAAGTTGAGAAATGAGCCATTGCAGTTCACTATGACATTATCAAGATAGTCATTTATATTTAGAAATGAATTAAGGATTTCATTAGTCCAAAGATAGTCGAAAATAGAATGTAAAAGTTCCACAGGCACAAAGTCGAACATAAACCAGTGCATAATTGTTATTGAACAAACGGTAAAATTTTCTTCATTCTAAATGGCAAGAATAATTCATCATATTGTTTCTTCTTTCATTTTAACTGAAAATACAAAAATCTCCTATACACTGTGACATAGGGAATTTAAAACGAAGATCAGAATTGCATCTAAACAGTTCAAATCTACATGAATTTCTATTTAAACACAACCATACTCACACTTGTAGTGAGCGGATGGCAGAATTAGAAGGAAAAAAATTGTTCTTGTTATCGACTCATGCATTTAGGGTAAAGATCGGATTTAATATGTGTTAGAAAGATGAATGTGGCTCACATTGCTCTATATTATGATGAAAGTCTATGATTACGCGACACAAAACAACGGAATGACGGAAGAAGTTATTTCTTTCATAGTAACACTAACCACCGTTTTTTTTCTCTTTTTCTTTTCAGAGCACATGTGTAACAATAACAGCAACACACTAGCAACGCACTCGTTTAACTTTTAACTAGTGAAATCGAATGGCTCGTGCCAATTCTAGTACTGGAATTTTGAACAAATATGCACGAGAAGGCATATTGAGATTCCCAGGATCGGTTCCATGTGAAAAACGTCGTCTTTCATTTGCCGATTTATGTTTATAATCATCTGACATCATCATTTATTATGTTACTGTCTAGACAACGCCCATAAAATTATACCGATCGACTCAAAAGATAAGTCATCTTAAATCACGTAAATACTATCAAGCGATACGTGATGAGTTGCACTTTTCATTATCGAATGTATATAACTTCATACTTGTGATTCTGTTCTCATTAAATAATATAAAGATATTATAGCTTCGTGACGCAAATTAACCCATTCAGTGAGAAAAGCGAGTCTCTGATATTGAAAACGTTTGGTTTGTCATTATGTTGATGAGTGAACCTTAATTAAAAAAAACTCAAATTAATGACAACATGAACATTCATCTGCTTGTTTTACAGGCAGAAGTGGCACACATTTATGCAAAGTTGGTCTTGTTTTGTTCTCACCTTGATATCTACATCAAGTAAATAACTAAAACATCAAACGTATGAATGTATGAGGCGGTATTTATTTTCACTGATACACTACCTAATGATTGATAGCAACACGAATTTTTTGTAATTTTTATACAAACGAATCAGTTTATACTTATCATAGATATTGAAAAATAAAGTTTCAGACTGTTTAATTAATCAAAATATTTCTCTTCAAATTGAATGGACTCTTTTACTAGCAGAGTATTTGACATACACCATGATATATCTTTAAGATATGCCGGTCAAAATATTGCTTTATTGTTTGTTTTTGCTACTTTTGAACATAACTCTAGGATTATTGGGATTTCTGAGATTTTCATGGAATTCGGAATCCTGAGAATCCGCCTTTTCCCACTTGGTGGTTGTAGCTCTTCACCAGGAAAAGCATTTTATTGATCTTTATGAGGATGCATTCAATCAAGATTTCAAGTATATCTATTTTTCTATTTCACTGAATTCTACCTATAAAAAATGTACTATTCTAGGAAGCAAATGTGCAAGCTGCATCTGATTGCGTTAGGTGCTGCAATGGCAAATTCAACCATGTATTTTCTCCATTGTGCTACTTTTTCATTCGGCAGTAAACTTGTTTCAGATGGCGATATGAACTTTGATGATGTGTTTAAGTAAGCAAGATGCTTTGAGATACTTGTGACGATACACGAATATAAATTATTCACTAGAATATTTATTGTTATTACTTTTGCAATGATTATTATCGGTCGTTCAATGGCTATGATTCCTGGTTATGCAAAAGCAAAACAAGCAGCATCGAGAATCATGAAACTTAATCAACGACAGTCAAAAATCAATCCTCACGACGATTCTGGCATCATCTTAGTGCGGATATATTGATTTTAATTATCAAGTCTACATCTTTGTTTTTTAGAAAGAAATGGAAGGAAATATTGAATTTCACGATGCTCATTTTCGATATCCAACACGACCTACTCTTCGTATTCTTAGAAGCTTCTCATTGAAATGTTTAAGTAGTGGTACAACAGCACTTGTTGGACCATCGGGTAGTGGAAAATCGACGACTATTGCGTTGCTACAAAGATTCTATGATCCATTGAACGGAAAAGTTCTACTCGATGGTCATGATATCAAAGCTCTTAATATTCAATGGCTTCGATCTATAATGGGACTTGTTCAGCAAGAACCAGTTCTGTTTAATCTTTCTATTCGAGATAATATTGCTTATGGTGACAATAGTCGAGAAATAACACAAAGTGACATCGAAACAGCAGCTCGAAACGCTAATATTCATGAGTTGATTATTTCATTACCACAGGTTATTATTTTGCCTTGCGCATTCGATCTCATCTTTTGATATTTTGTAGGGCTATGAAACGTCATGTGGAGCAAAAGGTGGTCAATTATCTGGTGGACAAAAACAACGAAGTAAATTATTCGATGATGTGGAAAGTTTAGAGATGAATGTGATATATTTTTTAGTTGCTATTGGTCGAGCATTAGTTCGTTCACCGAAAATTCTTCTTCTTGATGAAGCCACATCAGCATTAGATAATAAAAGTGAAAAGGTCGTTCAAGCAGCATTGGATAAAGCAAGATCAGGTCGAACTTGCATGAGTATTGCTCATCGTTTGTCAACGATTCAAAATTCAGAGAAGATTGCTGTTGTCGATCGAGGCAAATTGAAAGAAGAAGTAAATAGTTCGATTTGTATTTAAGTTGAATCCAATAAATATTTATTTGTTTAGGGTACACATGATGAACTCTTACAACTGAATGGAGTTTATGCTAAATTAATGTTAGTTGAAAAGCGAACGTCTCAACACTTGAAAGTAGTCCATTAGAAATCGCATAGATTTCGATAGTTGATACCAATTAGGTGTTTGAAAATTTTTCTTACTTTGCTTTGTATGGCATATTTTCTGGTTACAATCTATGATAAGCTTCTGTAAATATACAGCTGGTCGTTGTTCTAATCATTTTTCAAAAAATAAAGACGTCTATTTGCTGCAATCTTCTTGTTATTGTCCTAAGATTAATTAGCATTCATGTGGATTTTTTGGAGCTCAAATCTAAACTGGTGACGTTAAGATATGCGTGTCTATACGTATATATACGACGAGGCATGCAACTTAAATACTGAATAAATAGAAATGGTTATATGACATACGTATAGGACTCATTTTTTTTTACTAGCCTAACGTTTTTGTAATAGAATACTTGAATTTCATATTGCAAGAGAGCACGATGACTTTGTATAAATGTTTCATATTATGGACATTAGAAAATGACAAATCCGTACGCCTATAACGACTTAAGGTTGCTATCAATTAACTTATATATGTGTGCGTTATATTTTCTTCCTTCAATGGTTCGCTATCTTTCTATAATAATGTAATGGTCAATTTCGATGGGTATTTTCAAAGTGCATCGCTTATATTTTCTTTCTCCCCGGTTGATTGATGTGCTCTCTACGAGGCAGATCTAACCAATAAAATCAAGAGAGTTGTTCAGAGGGATGATTTTTTGTCATTGATTTCAATTTATCATCATCGGTAAGTGTCTCATTTTTTTGTTCTTATCCCATGTTCTACACCGTAGGATATAAATGAATATATTATGATGCAACATTCGTCTTATTCAAATACAAAGAATAAATAATTTCTAGTTAAATATCATATCATGAGGTCTTCTTCTAGCATGTTTATAACATATTGTTTTTCATTTTATTTATTGTTTTGTTGTTTCTGAGTCGACAATGTAGTCATCACGGTGCGCATCTCGTACGAAAACGTACCTTACGAATAGTGATACTGACTGTTGTATCAACAGAACAATGATATTGTAATATTTTATGAGTCTTAGTATATGTGTCTTATCAGCTCGAAATAATCAAAATACAAAATACTGAAACTTTTTTTATTCTTCATCTTATTCTTTATTTTACAGGTAAGCATTGAAAATGGATTTTTTAACTAAACATTTTTATCGATATGTCTCCCAGATTGACGTTTACACATATTTGAATCAAGTCAGTTTATGAATTAATTATGTCATTTGTTGCAAAGAAAAGGAACGACAGTTGGACACTTAGTAATGATGGTGTCGATGAGAAAAATGAGTCAAATGGACATTTTAAAACACAAAATGGAATATCCAAATCAGAAATACAATTCAATGATAAACCTCAGTATGTATTTGCTTTGTTAGCAGCGTCCTCTTTTGATACGATTGGAAATATAGATGCTATCTAAATCTCGGTAGTCAATAACTCATTTTCTTTCTTTCATTCGTCTAAAGAAAAAGAAACCTTACCTATGTTATGTTCGCGATGTTCTTTTTAACATTGCAATCAAATAATGCATTCACAAGTATATAAATTATGTTCCCCCTTGTTTATCTATTTTTAACCAATGATTTTCCAGTTTCAAAAAGTGATCAGCTGCTTATTGTCAAATTGCCCATGGAACTGGTTAAGGAAACGTACTGACTTCTGATTTAAATTCAATACAATGAGAAAATTAAAAAATTCAAATAGAAATCGAAAAAGGTCTATTTTTATTGATCATATTGTCATTTGTTTTTCGTAATAATCCACACGTGAGAAATATGTACGTGTTTAGATCGGATCATACGAATACAAATGATGATGCTGAATTAAAAAAAGCTTTATTCGATGAAAATAATTCGAACAAAAATGCAGAATCTAATTTAACTAGTACTACTGAAGATGAACTTTTGTAAGGTTTTTAGTCGTAAATTTAAAAAAATAATTTATAATCTCGTTTTTTTCTTTATAGGGAATCAAAGAAGCAAAATGCCAGTGAAAAAGCTCCCAGTCGAAAATTAACTTTCTTTGAAATTGTAAGTCTATATTCATGTAGTTTTTATTTCTAAATAGATTGCCTATTTCTTTTGTTTCTAGTACAAATTTGCTGATAAACTTGATTTTCTACTTATGTTTATCGGCACAATTGCGTGCATGGGTACTGGGTGAGTATTTTATTGATTTATGGTGACAAAAGATGTGCTTTTTTTCTTCGTATTATCAAATCAACAGAGGATTTAGGTGAATAAGAGTGCTTAAAAAAAGAGCAATGTAATCATTGATGGCGAGAGACTCATAAGTCAGTAGAACATTTTTGATTTACAGTGTTCTAGAAATGAGAGACTACCAAAGGGAAAAACTTTTAAAATTCCAATAAGAAGATCTTTTTATTTTTAGAGCTGTGTTTCCATTGATGATGTTAGTTTACAAAAGTATGATTAATTTTTCTTGTAGTTATTTGTTTTTTGTTACGCTATGAAATATAATTATAGGTGTTGCAACATCATTGGTTAAAAGTGGTATTCCGTCCAATATACAAAATATTACAATACCTCCAGGTTTCGATCCAGCTTGGTAGGACTTAGAAATAAAGTTTCTTTCAATCAATAAAAAAAAAACTTTATCTCTATAATTAGTATTGTTCAAGCACCAAATTCAACTAGTGATATTTTGAGTGATCTGCGCGGCATGATCAAGTGGTATGCTATATTAGGTTTTGCTAGCATATTTTGTTATTGGCTCGGTTATTCACTTTGGGTACGAAAAAAATATATTATTCAAAAAGATGACGTCATCAATTTATGTAGATGATTGCGGCAGAACGTCAAGTTCGACGTATGAGATTTGCATTATTTCGTTCGATTATGCATCAAGAAATGGGTTGGTTTGATCAATTGAATCCCGGTGAACTTAGCAATCGTTTAGTGGCAGATTTAGGTATCAGAAACAAAAAAAAATCACCATACTAAATCTTTTTTTGTTGACTTTTATTTTTTTTTAGATAAAATTCGCGATGGTTTAGGAGACAAAAAAGCTGATTTTATTAGTTTAATGTGTCGATTATTCGGTGGTCTTGTATTTGCTTTTATTACAGGTAAATTTTAGAGAAAAATAAATACATTAGTCAAATTAATTGCATTCGTTTTTAGGATGGAAATTATCACTTGTATTTATAGCAACGAGTCCTTTGACTATTTTTGCATTCAATATAACTATGAGAGTTCGTTGATAAAAACAAAAATAACATTTGAAGATTACGTTTTGCTTATGTAGGTTATTGCAAAATATACAGCCAAAGAAATACAATCATATTCAACAGCAAGTGCTGTAGCACAAGAAGTTCTTGGCTCAATAAGAACTGTTACAGCATTTGGAGGACAAAAAAAAGAAGAGCAAAGGTTAAAAAATAAAATTCAAACCAAAACAAATTTTGGACAAGTTTTATTCTAATATAGATTTTCTGAGAATTTAGTTGAAGCAAAACAAATTGGTATAAAAAAAGGTCTTTATTTGGGTATATGCCAAGCAGCTGCTCAGATAGCAATCTATCTATCATTTGCTATTACATTTTGGTGTATGTATATTTCGTCTATTTATCGAATAATTTGAATACCTCAATATTTTTAGATGGACCCTATCTTGTGCGTTACGAATGTAGAAATTATGATGCAGGATCTGTGATTGTTGTATGTAAACAATAGATAAAAATGACGAAAAAATTATATTTGTTAAAACTTTCTTAGATTTTTATTTCATGTTTACAATCAACATTTAGTATCTCTCAAATAGTACCTAATATTCAAGCATTTGCTGAAGCATCTGGTAGTGGTGGTTATGTGTTTGATATTATATCAAGAGTAATTATTTATGAATTTTTTTATTTATTTTTTCTTTGATTTATGATTTTTGTTAGATATCGAACATTGATTCGTTTAAAAACGAAGGTGATATTCCGCCCAGCATTGTTGGTGATATCGAGCTTCAAAATGTTAGATTTACATATCCAGCTCGTAAAGATACACCGGTTAGATCGAAGAAAATTTTTATAGTATATATATAACATTAATTTTTTTAGATTTTGCAAGGTGTTAGTATGAAAATTCCGTCGGGAAAGACAGTTGCTTTAGTTGGAGCATCGGGATGTGGAAGTTAGTTTGTTTGTCTTTCCTTCATCAATGCTCTTTTTTTCCTCATTGTAATAGAAAGTACCACCATTCAATTGATTCAACGGTTTTACGATCCCGAACAAGGACGGGTGCTACTGGATGGAAAAGATATTAAAACATTGAATGTTGCTTGGCTTCGTCAACATATTGGCGTTGTTAGTCAAGAACCTGTTCTTTTTACTGGAACCATTGAAGAAAATATTCGCTTCGGTAAACAAGATGCAACTGACGAAGAAGTTATAGCGGCTGCTAAAATGGCTAATGCACATGAATTCATAATGGCACTTCCGGATGTACGTATTTTCATTTTTTAGATCATAATTTTCTTATTATATATAAATAGAACTACAAAACATCATCAGGCGATAAACTAAGTGGTGGTCAAAAACAACGAGGTAAACACAATGAGAGTTTCTTGGAAAACTCAGTATTATGTGTTTGCTTTTAGTTGCTATTGCTCGAGCATTGGTTTCGAATCCAACGATTCTTCTTCTCGATGAAGCAACAAGTGCACTTGGTTTGTTTCTACTTTCTTCTTAAAATCAAATAATTTCTTCAAAAATTAGATAATGAAAGTGAACGTGTCGTTCAAGATGCATTGGACAGAGCTAAAATGGGTCGAACAACAATTGTCATAGCTCATCGTTTGAGTACGATACGAAATGTTGATTTAATCATTGCATTGGAAAAAGGCGAAGTGATGGAAGATGGTACTCACAATGAATTGATGGACCGTAAAGGTCTTTACTATGAACTTGTAACAGCGCAACAACGTAAAGAAAAAGATGAAGATGACGATATGTTGGATGATGACAAACAAGTACAATTATCAGAGAAAAGTAAGAAATTATATTATAATATAAAACTTGAAAGATAATTTTTTTTTTAATTTAGATCATGCACGTCATTTACGTACGTTGTCACTTGTTTCTACTAAATCAGCAGGATCTGATGTTCCTGATATGGAGGAAAACGATACAGAAAATGTTGAAATAAAAAATAAAAAGTGTTGTCATCAACCATTTATATTCAAAATTCTTAAACTGAATCTCCCAGAAATATATTGGATCATAATTGGATGTATATCATCAATTACATTCGGTGCAATAACACCTGTAAGTCTACATGAATTTTAAATGAGTTCTAGCTTTTTTAATTAATTTTATTTTAGTTATTTTCATTTTTCTTTTCGCAAATTTATGCTTTATTTGCTGAACCAGATGTTGCTAAAGCCAATATAGAAACGCGTAACTATGCATTAGTTATTTTCTTTATTGGCATATTTGGTGGGTTGTGTCAATGTGTCAGTAGTATCGCTTTTTCTAAAAGTGGTGAAGCCTTAACCATGCGTATGCGGATAATGTCATTTTCATCAATGTTAAGACAAGAAATTGGTTGGTTCGATAAAGAACAAAATAGTCTTGGTGCTTTAGTCACCCAACTCTCATCAGATACATCAAATTTGAAAGTAATTTCATTAATATTTTAAATATAAATAATAATCGTTTTTCTAGGGTTTATCTGGAGTTCGAATGGGCGTTATCTTTAATGCCGTCGGAGCCATTGTATTTTCATTAACAATTGCATTTCAGGCAGGATGGAAACTGACTTTTATTGTATTGTTATTTGTACCATTGATGGTTTTTTCGGGCATTTTGCAAGGAAAACGAATGACCAATACGAAAAAAAGCAATGACAAAAATAATAGTAAATTGTCTTGGTCAGAAAAAGGAGGAACGGTAGATATTTATTTTTTGCTTCTTCTTCTGTCGATTGCCAATGAATATTATTTAAGTATGCAACAGAAGCAATTGATAGTGTACGAACTGTTGTTGGACTTCATCAAGAAGAATTTTTTATTGCTCGTTATGAAGATTGCTTTCAGAAAGAGTTTAAGTAAGATCGATAGTTTTAAATTGAAAGAAAAATTCAATTTCGCGTTTAATAGCCGAACAATGATCAAAATTCAAATACAATCACTGGGAACAGGCTTGGCAAATTCAATTATGTTCTTTATTCATGCTGCATCATTTGGATATGGAAGTGTTCTAGTTGAAAACGGAGAAATGGAAGCACCACTCGTATTTCGGTAAATGAATAAATGTTAGTATTAAAAAAAAAACGAATGTTTTCTTTTTCTTTTTAGAGTCTTTTCTGTAATTACTTTTGGCGCTATGAGTGTAGGACGGTGAGTTTGATTATTAGAAATTAATTTTTTTAAGAAAATTTATCTTTAATAGATCAACGGCAATGATACCAGATTATGCCAAAGGAAAAGAAAGTGCAATTAGAATATTGAATTTAAATAATCGTCAATCGCAAATTGATCCTCAAAATATCGATGGAATTGTATTAGTAAGTAGTCGTTAATCTAAAATATTTAGTGAAAGATATATTATGCATTGCATTAAACTATTTATTTAATAGGATAACTTGACGGGAAATATTGAATTTGAACAAGTTAAATTTGTATATCCATCGCGACCGACATTGCGTGTTTTGAAAGGTTTTGATCTACCAGCAAAGGCAAGTCAAACAACAGCAATTTGTGGGCCAAGTGGTTCAGGGTATACTTCTTTTTTCTTTTTAATTATTTATTGACTTGTTTCTCACCAATAGAAAAAGTACATGTGTTGCATTACTTCTTCGATTTTATGATCCATATCAAGGTTCTATTTTACTCGACGGTCATGATATTCGAGAATTAAGTTTACCATGGTTACGATCTCAACTTGGCTTTGTTCAACAAGAACCCGTTTTATTTAATTTAAGTATTCATGATAATATAGCATATGGTGATAATACACGAAAAGTTACACAACATGAAATTGAAGAAGCAGCAAAAAAAGCTAATATTCACAATACGATTATTTCATTACCTGAGGTAATATTTTGCGAGAAAAAGAAAAGAAACAAGTATTTCTGTTTACGTATGTTTTTTTTTCCCGGCGGATTTAGGGCTATAATACAATGTGCGGTGCAAAAGGTAGTCAACTTAGTGGGGGTCAAAAACAACGTATTGCTATAGCACGTGCACTTGTACGTAATCCAAAAATTCTTCTACTCGATGAAGCAACATCAGCGTTGGACGTTCGTAGTGAAAAAGTTGTTCAAGAAGCGTTAGATGTTGCACGAAACGGTCGAACATGTTTGACTATTGCACATCGTTTAGCAACAATAAGAAATTCAGACAAAATTGTTGTGGTTGATCGGGGAAGAATCAAAGAAAGTGGCACACACGATGAACTTATGGATCAAAGAGGGATCTTCTATAAACTAAACATGGCGCAGGAACGGGATGACGAATAGTTAGCTCGTCTATTGTTGCCTCGTTTTTCTTTGCTTTCGTCCGGTGACCTGTGCATGATATGGTCGTCTATGTCCGATATATTTCAGTTTCTTTTTTTGTTTTCTTTTAACTTTTCGTTCTATTTTAATTCTTATTTTCATGTATGCAGAAAATTTGTTTCTTCAATTATTTCATATTACGTAAATACAGCAGTCTTTTAGAAAAATCAAAAATATTTTATTTATCGGTGTCATTGTGAATTTGTAGGAATATTTTATGTGAACATTTAGCAAACAAATAAAGAAATTTTTTCTTTCTCTTGTTATATTCAAGAAAACCAAAGATGTGAACAATTAGATTTCGACAAAATTTGCTCCATATCAATAAACTGTCCTCATTGACATATCGTTAGAAAGTATGATTCTATGTATTTAGTTAGTAATGTATTTATTCATTACATAGCTATTGACGATATGAGTAATGGAAATAAATGCTTCCGTGCAACTTCGCAAAAATCCTCATCTAGAACAAAAACGCGTGTCTGCATAAAAAATGGTGCACGTAAAGCCACAAGCTTCAGTTTTTTTAGTTAACAGCTGGCCTCCGATTGCTACTTTTTTAAAATATAGGAATCCTTAGAGGATTTAGCTTGTTAAATATATAGGATTTTCGATAAAAATGACCAAAATATAGGATGTTTTTATACGACGTTTCTGTTCTATTGTTGTGGTGTTTTTTAACTTCTCTGATTGAAAATCATTTTTATGCAGCTGCTATGAACAGCTCAATCATCACCAAGATTCTTGTGTAACTTCTTTTTACTGAAATTAGTTGCTAATTCGAGAGTTATTATAAAGTTTAATTATAAAACTTTCACAAATTAATAAATAACAATAACGTAGATCATAAGCTTCGAAAAATAAAATACATGAAAAAGACAAATACTATTTCTCATAATTAAAGGAGACGTTTCAGATTACAGACATGACTTCCCAAAAAATCTCAACCTAATTTTATTCTCCTGATAATCAACATTCGTCGCTTATTATTTTCTACAAGTTTATTTTGTAGTTTATCATAACTCAATTTTTTTCTGGTAATAAATAAGTGTAAATGAAAATGCATATACACAGGATGGTGCAAAATTTCACGGGCTTTCAGAATGTCGTTAATTTTAAAAAAATGTTCTTTTAGTTACAATATCCTCAAAATACAGAGTGAAACTTATTTCCAGGGGTATATATATATATACAGCTTTTATATCTAACTAAAACTTCACTAAAAACCCGAAACTAGTACATGATCACTTTGTGAATGTTTTTTTCTTTTGAACTATTCTGTATTTTGTATTAAACAATGTCTCAGTCAGTCCACTAAATAGGCGAAAGGAAAAATACCGTTTGAAACAAATGTCACTATAATACAAGAATTTGTCCAAAACACATGATTATACACATTAAAAGTTTTTTTTTCGTCTAAAGACAATACCAAAATTAAGAGGTTTTCGGAAATTTTCTACTTTCTTCGATAAAATATAGCACATAAATAGGACTTTTTTGAAAATATAGGTCGAATCGCAGCCCAAGTTAACAGTCGTTCCGATGATATACGGAAAAAGATCCTTGTAAAATATTTCTCATCATATGCTAAACTTCAATCTATTTAATTTAGTGATAAGAACGATTCCGATTAGAAGTTATTATTTTTTGTTGTTCAGTCTGGACTATATATTCATTACATGGTCAAAAACAAATATGCCACACATAACACATTACGTCGACGACAATTTTGTTTCATTCATCTCATTTCATTAATGTGTTAAATAACAAAAACAAAAAGAAATGCACGAGTACCTGTCAAGGTTCAATAGACAACATCAAGAGACAAAAAAAAGAGGCCGATTAGAATAAACATGCACAAAAAAAGAGATAACTATTTATGGTTTCTTCTTTGAATAATAAACACATACACATATTAGGCAAAACAAAAAAAAAACACAAAGAAGCGACAACCAACTTCTTTGAATTAGTTTCATATTTTATTTATAAAGCAATTTTTTTTGTTTAATTATCGGCGGGTGATCTTGAACGACTTCCACGACGAACAGCACTGCCACCAGCAGCACCATTTCGTTTGCCATAACTTGGTGAACCTGATTTTGAACGTGAACGGCTAGCTGGGCTATATAAAAATGATGTCATTAAATATACTAATAAATAAAATTATTATTTTATATCGTCTCAGAGATCTTAGTGGATAGTCAATTCGTCATACAATAGTCGAGAGTAGCAACTATGATCTTCATCACCGACGATTTCGTTTTTTTATAAAGTCAATGTGAAACTCTTAATTTACCGTCGAGCAACAGGTGAACGCGAATACGGTGAACGAGATCGACTACCAGCTCCAGCACCGGCACCACCACCGCCACGACGACGGTCTCTAGCTACTGGTGAACCACTTCGTTGGCGACGATCACGGCTAAAATATCATTTGATCAAAAATACCCAATTTAATAAAAAAAAAAAATTTTTACCTTCGTGATCGATCACGTCGGCCAAAGTTACCGCCGCCACCGCCTCCTCCGCCACCACCACCACGTCCGTAACGTGCTTCTTTTTCTCGTGATCTCATCTCGGACGGTGCTAAAAAATGTTGCACATTTCGTATTATAATTTGGGCTTTTCGTTAAATTTAAAATCTTACTTTTACGATCGCCTCTTGCAAACTCAACTTCTATTTCTCGACCGAGTAATCGATAACGATCAAGAGCATGAAGTGCTTCTTCTACAACAAAAGAATTTCCCCTTAAAATTGTTTATAACATACTATTTGCACTTACCAGCATCACGACTTTCTTCATATTCAACAAAACCATATCCTAATAAAAAATTTATTCGATGTATAAACCTACGCCCTACAATAAGGCTCATATACCTTTAGCATCTCGTGTATAATAATCCACAGGAAGTGTTATATCAACAATACGTCCATATCGAGTAAAAAGTTTCTTCAAATCTTCATAACTAAATAAATGATTCATCATAATTACACAGAATTCAATATATATATCCGTTTGTTTTTCTTATTTGCATGGATGTCTCTTTCTCAAAAAAAACAAAATCAAACCGAAATGCATACGTCTATTGTTTTTGCTGCTGCTGATGTGTTATTTGTCTGAGACTGTCTTTTTGTATTTGCATGGGAATAATAAAGAAAATTCTGTTTGGCTTGACTTTGCTTGATTATTATTGAGTTAAAGGAATGGGAGTGTGTCTGTGATTTCTTTTGTTGGATCACGTTTGAAACACACCTTAGTAAAAAGAAAAGATCAATATGATCGATCGGGAAATAGAGATGAACTTGTTTGAAAATGTGATTTCTCATTATACAACATAGGGTCGATTTTTAAATTCCTACTTACCGAGTTTTTTCCGACAGTCCACGAACATAAAGTGAAGCACTAAGATTACGGGAATGACGACTCGACATATTTGGGCTACCGACTTAATTAGAATAGAAATGACGATGTTCAACAAACGAAATTAAATGAAGAGAAAGAAAGAAAGAAAGAAAGAAAGAATATGGTTTTCTTTAATGTCTAGCCTCTAAGTGCATTCATGCTTTATGTTTTAACTTGATTTTCATTGGTTTAATTTTAAACTCTAGAATCTATGTTCTTTGTGTGCATAGACCGAATTGCCGGTATTTGTCCTTTATTTTCGTTGTAAGAATTCTTACACAAGATTCATTATTTGAAAACAAGAAGACATCTGTTTTTTTTTCTAGTCATAAAAATTTAAATTGCTAATACACACAGGGTTATTCGTTCTTTTTTTGCAGATTCTTTTTGAACAATTTGAACATTTTCTATCAATATGGAAAGTATGTATGATTTTTATAATCAATGAAGGCAAACAAAAATTTGATATTGATCGATCTTCTGTCCTATTCTTTAGCTCCAAAACGAAACGCACCAATAGCTACTGCAACATCAGCAACTCTAACTGAATCATCTGGTGGTCTTGCCTTTGAAGTGAAACTTGCTGAATCACCACGACATGTTGGAGCCATGCATCCACCATCACATTTTCTTTCACCAAGCGCAAAAGCAAATCAAAATGAAATGTCAATACCATTAACACCAGAGAGTATCACTGAAAAATTGAAACGTGCCGAAGAACGTCGTCTTAGTTTAGAACAACTTCGTTCAACATTGCTTGCGGCAGAAAATAGCCGACCTATTGAAGTTAGTAAAATAAAAGATCAACAAGCTGAAGGTAAAAGCTTTTATTCTATTGGATTGTATGCATTCAAATTTATAATTAGAATTTAAAAAGCAAACGGAAGAAAAATTACAAAAGAAACTTGAATCAGCAAAAGAAAATCGCGACCGTGTCCTACAAGCTAAAGTTGAAAAGGCCAAAGCACCTATTGAAAAAGGTCGTGCTAGTGTTCATCAAAAGTTAGCTAAACTTGAAGAAGAACGGCAATTGTTACAAGAAAGAATTAATCAAAAATTAAATACGGCGGAAACAAGTAAACAGAATTAACGATTTTTTTTATATTTAATTTAATTTTTATGTTTTGAAAGATCGACAAGAACAATTAGATCGTTTAATGGAAAAGCTCAATGAACATGATAAAAAAATTGAAGCTATTAAAAGTCAAACTAAAAGCGAATCAATTGCAACTGAATAAATCAATATAAACTTTGCAATGCGAATAATATTTTTTTTCTGTCTTAAATACGAAAGTTTCTTATTCTTGCTAATTCTGTGAATCTATTTTTTTTTCTCTATCTCTTGTTCGCAAATTCATAATGATTGATATTTTCTAATCTTAAACATGCAATGTATTATGTCTGATATATATATACATATCTATACGTATTCTATTTTCTGCAATAAATACTTTTCTTTATATGATTGTTGGTATAAAAATGTATACGAATAGATTGCCTTAGAACTATGATGTATATTTAAATAGCAACGGGAAGAATCTTTTTTTAGATACGAATGAAATTGTTTCTCTAGAAAAATACAATTAATGTCAGACTTAATTGGTGAAAAGAATGCAATGTAAGATACGTTCTGCTGTCTTTTTCTTTTATTAAATGTTTCTTATCCCTATTTCAGTTTGTCTCTTTCCAAAGACGGTAATCCATTATTAGATGACTTTGACTTAACGCCATCATCGATTGACGATAATCTATTCGATATTCCAGTATTAACATCTCTTCCTAGCCTCGAAAGTATACTTTATGAAGCAGATCCAGCACTCGATAGTATATCTCTAACATCATCTTTACAAAATCAAAATTTCCAACAAGACAATGAAAATTCTCCAAATAATCTAACTAATATTAATTCATCTGAACTATCATCAATATCATTTGATTCTTCGCTTGAAACAAATAATAGACCACTCGATAATTATATACTTAAAATTCATCATCAACAACAAGATGCCATTAGTACAGATGAATCATTTGTTGAAGTTCATAAACATACGCAAATCAATCATGGTTCATTATTGAAAATTCAAGAATTAGAAACAGTTTCAAATCAAATATCACTTTGTATTGAACGTACAAATTATGGTCATCCGACAACAATTGATGTTCTTCTACATCGAATGATTGCTATTGGTACAACAAAAAGTGTTGTACTACTATTCGAACATCAAACACAAACATTGAAGCATTGCTTAAATAGTGATTTAACAAATGGCGCCGTATCAGCATTAAATTTTAATAGCGACGGAACACGTTTATTAGTTGGTTATGCACGTGGACGTATACAAATGTATGATTGTTCAAATGGAAAACTTCTACGCAACATTAGTAATGATATTCATGGACCGGACACAGCTATATTAAATATTAAATTTACGCATGATCCTACCGTTGCTGTATTTAGTGATAGTGGTGGAAGTGTATATGTATTACAATTTACACGTCATTTAAAACGTGGTTATCAATCGAAATGTTTGTTTTCTGGTAGTCGCGGAGAAGTATGCACACTTGAACCTCTATTATTCTATCAACAGCATGGATCTTTAACAACAGATACCAATGAAAAATTAGAACAACATCCGTTAAAGTCAATGTATATAATTGCATTAGCTACATTTACCAAAATTTTTCTATTAGCATTAAAATCACAAAATAATGTTAAAATTTTACGTGTACAACATCTAGTCGGTAGTAATACAACATTACCAATACTTAAATGGCAATTTATTATTGTTAAAGTTAGTGATAATGTTAGTTGTATCAATCCGATTCTTGCTGCAGTGAGGGATAGACAATGTACATTCATTCAAGTATGAAATCTTTTGTTTTCTTACTAAATAAAAGAAAAAAGAAAAACTTGCTTATGTATTTTATTAATAGATACAACATGTAAGAGATGACGAACTACATCTAACACAATTGAAACAGATTACAGTTGATTATCATATTAAATCATTTTGTTGGTTGAATGCAAGAACATTTGTACTATTCGATATGTCTGAGCGTGCACATGTTATGTAAGAATTTTTCAATAGAAATCGATTGACTTATGCTATGAATATATATGACAATTTCAGAGAATTTCTTCTCTCGGCCAGAGTTTATCAGTAAAAGAAAAACAATATTACCGAAAACAAAAGGACAAGATTTGATTTTAGAAAATTATTATTTAAACATACCAAGATTGAGTGTTTTATTGTAGATTTTTAGCCTATTTCAATTGTATTATTGGATATTTCTTTTTTTTCTCGTTAGTGATCAACGTTCTGAAGAACAATTAGAATGTTTATCTTTATCACATTGTGAACTTATTTATAATACAATCTTCTTTAAATCATTAGCCACTGGTGGTAATGTTTCTTCTGCATTAGCATTAGCGGGACAAAATGCTTGTTATCAAACATTAATTTCGAGTCAAGGCTGCATTTTTTTACTTGGCACTCATGCAGTTTATGAAATTCATTTACGCGATTGGTCTGAACGTTTGGATTTTTTTATTGAAAATGGTAAAAATCAATACGAACAAGCTTTAGAACTTGCCTATTTAATGTTACTTGGCAAAGCTAAAGGATTAACTGGTAAGTTTACTCGTTTTTTCGTTAATAAAGTAGGATGAAAAGATTATTTTTCTCGTAACAAAAAAAAAGGTTTGCCAATTGATCCAGTGAAACGTCGTCAATGTATATCTGAACGGATGGTTTCATTACTTCAAGCTTATTTAAAATATTCTCTTAATTATGAATGTCCACAGTCAGGTACTATCGATCTACTTAAACAACATTACAGAAATGTTCTACCACGTTCGATTGATTATTGTCTATTGATTGATCGTTTGGATTTATTATTTGGTCTTATCTATGAAATCTTCTCAAAAGATTCTATAGCACATGGAATATATTTACAATGTTTAGAACCGTATATATTAAAAAATCGTTTTGATACAATGTCGCCTATGGTTTTAAATGATTTTATTAATTATTATGTTGAAAATAATCATTTAAATCAATTGGAACATTGTTTAAATCGTCTTGACGTATCATCTCTTGATATTGATCAAATTATACAAATAACAAGAAAACACAATCTTTATATGACATTATTACGTATCTATAGTGAAGCATTCAAAGATTTTACAGCAATTTTAAAAGAAATTATTGAGAAACTTGAATATGATATCGCAGAAAATAATGGTAAATTCAAAATACATAAATTAATAATTTTGTAGATGGACTTCAGCGTATAGTTAGAATAAAAATTACACTTGTTAGATCTCATGTCTAGATTTTCCTTCTCCGTACTAAACATTGGACAAATCGTATTGCGTTATTTCTACTGTCTGGCTGTGTTCCAGCCGAGTTTTGCAATTTTTTTCAAAACAAATTACAGATAGTCGTTTAAAGCTAACTTAGAACGAACATCTTAATATTCATTTGGAAAGAACGAGAAAGTTTTTTATTACTTGTATTTGAGCATTCACCAAATTAAACACACATTATTTATACTAATACTGAGCACTATACCCTAAAAATTAGTAATGAGAATGTTTTTGATATCAAGTCGTCGTCTTTTCCTCTAGTTCTAAAGATTCGAGTTTGATTTTACGCTTTCCTTATTTTATCGTGATGCACTTCAACATATTTTTTAAATCTTTAGGGACGTGTTATAGTGCAAAAATGACTTTAATTGGTAATCAAGCGCTTGTTTTTATACAAACAACTTTAGTTGGTGAAATCTATCCATTTGGTGGCCGTCTTTCGTCTGATTTAGCTCAATTTGGACGTAATGAAATCGTTGATTTTCTATCGTTTTTACACCCACGGCGTACTGGCGGTTTGCTTTATTCTAATCTGCGAGCATTACTTCACTTTAATACGCGAGATTTTTTCAACTTATTAACAATGGCTTTCGATAATGAGGAATTTTTAAATGATGTTGATACAATAAAAAGACGAGCATTTTGTGATATATTACTTCGTGTTATGGTAGACGATGTACAATTTTCGTCGCATCAAATCAGCATTTTATTTAATTTTCTATCAAGACAATTAGCAAAAACTGGACAACAACATATATTTGTTCAAGGAATGCTTTTCGAACAGGTAAGAAACTAGAGAGTGACCAAAGGAATTATTTGATTTTTTTCTCATCGTACTTTGACATTTTTGCCTGTCTTATTCCAATAGTGATTGTGAATTAAGAGTTAAAAGTGATAATTTTGAAGAATTAGTTTCATTATGTAGATTATCTTCGAAACCTCGACACCGATTAGGACCTAGATATAGAATACATATTTCTTCTTGTTGATTGTTCAAGTACTGATTCGTGTCTTTCACATGTTGATAAGTTAATGTACTAAATCTATCGGATGATAATGAATAATTAAACTCATTTGTGTTTTCAAATTGTTTTTCATAAAATATTTCATTCGAATTTGGTAAATAAACATGTTGTAGATATTGATCTGTAGTGAATTTATTGATTTCGATATTGTCATTATCTATTTAAATAATAAAACTTTTGAAAATATTTTTCGCAAACATTTACTTTTAGGTTGATCGCTAGTTAACGTTGTATATATTGGAAATTTTGATATTGTTCTTCCATTGTATTCGTTGACTTCCTCACTGATTAATTGCTTTGACGATGGATGACTATCATCATTTTCGATAGTGTGAATTGAACTATTCCAAATAGAAGGACTTAGTTGAGACGATGCAATTGATTCTGATTTTATGTCATGATTAGATTGAACTGAGCAAGAACAAAAGAAGAAAAATATTAACATTTTAGTTTGAAGAATGAAAACAAACATTGAGGCATTGTTTGGAGAAATTCATGTTGACCTTGTTCATCTAAATATAATTATTTTAAAATATCTAACATCATAGTTTTCTATTACTCGTTATTGCTAATATCAATTTCGGTTGATTACCGATGGATTGTTTATTATTAAGAATAATTAAATATTGTTCTTGTTTTGTTTCATTTAATGTTTCAAATATTTTCATTGGAGAATTCGTTTCTTTATTTGATGGATCAAGACTAAAGAAAACGTTATTTTTAGTATCTAATTTCTCTCGAAAGATCTCTTTGAATTGTTGATTTTCAATTGATTCAGATTGATTTATTGAAGTTTCTACATCAGATGAAAACACATTTGTTGCTGTACGTTGCCATATTGGGCTAAGAAGATTATTTTTACTAAATGCTATCACAGTCGGTACGGTCCGAATATGATAATATTCTGCTAGCTGTAACGCTTGTTCAACGTCGGCTTCATATAAAAAAACGCGATTTTTATTTGCGCGTGCCCATTGACGAAGACCATACATTGCACGTTTTGAATACGGACAATAAGGAGCATAGAAAAAAACAATTGAAATAGGCTTTTTGTTTTGTTCAACGAATGCTTGTAGATCATTGAATGTTTTTATAGAATGAATATTATCTGAAGAAGAAATATTATCGATGACGTGGTGATCAATTTCAAGGCGTGAAGATGTAATAGACGGTGGTGATGTTGTTCGAGGTTCTAAAGTATTTTCATCAACAGGAATTTGAATTGATGGTTGTTGTTGCTGTTGAAGAGATTTGTCAACTTTAGAGAACAATTGAATTTGATCAGTGGTTGCTTGAAATTTTGAATCAGATTGTTCATCGATTGTTTTTATTGTTACTTTTTTCTTGTCTTTCTATAACATACAAGTAAATATATCGGTTTTTATTTTTGTTCATTTTATTATTTACTGAAGTTCTCTGTTTTTTTGCTTTGTTTTTCTTGGTTTTTTTCGTACCATTATCATTGTTCGTTGATTTCTTATTTTCTTTTCGACAACAGCCCATAGAATTCTTTTTCGAAAGGTTACATATCACTTTCAAATAACAATAACGCTCGCATTCCAGCTAATCACAGGGAATAAAAATATGAACTCAAAAAAATAATTTAAATAAATTTAAAGCGCGTATTGATGTCTATTTCTTCGTGAAACTTAAATCGAGATGGAACTTGAAAGTATCGAAGTAGAAATCTGAATATCCGCTCAAACAGTCAGAAATGAGATTGATGAATGCGTAGTAACCGACGTTAATAAAATACGATAGCAAATCGTATAACAATCATGGGCTCGTTTAGTTAAGGCCTATTTTATTTTTCTAGGTTCTTGAGTATCTATGCAAATCGGTTGTAACATCTATGAATGATAGTATTGATAGTAAAGATGAACGTGAACAAGCACTAATTGATGTTATTCAAGCAGCTGGTTTGCAAGAATTTGATCTTATTCGTTTACTTACGCTTGCAAGACAAGCACAATTTTGGCGTGTTTGCGAAATAATTTATGCTGAAAAAAATGAGTATGATCTAATCCTGGAATGTTATTTAAATGATGGACATCGAAGATTGGAATTGTTTCGCTATATAAGAACATTATGGCCAGCACTGGATGAACGCGAACGGAGTAAAGTTCATAGCAAAATAATGGATAATTTTCTTACCATAATTGAAACAGATTCATTTAAAGCTTTTAAATTATTTTGTATATTTTTTCAAATGGATTTAGGAAAAGTATTGAAATTGATTGGAAAGAACGAAAAAGCAGAATATGGAATTTTAAAAGTAAGCAAATTTTAAACCTTTACATAAACTATTTTTCAATGCACCAAATAGGAAATGTTTTAAAAAGACATTATGACATACGTTTTTTTCAAGTATAAACTTGTCAAGATCAACAGTAGTAGTAACAAAACAAAGCTTTTCAAAATTAATGGAAGTTATTTCGAGTGCAAAAATTGAATTCGAGTTGCTTCTATGCCATAAGAATACATCAAGAAGTATTTGAGTAATATTATGTTTCAAGTCATCATAAGAAATTCATTGAAATTCCCTCCCTCTATACAATTGTTGCGAAATCATTGAAAAGAAAAATTTATATTTTTAGAGTTGCTTTGCTTATACTGACGATACAAAATCTTCGTCTTCCTCTTCGTCATCTCCGCCAGCAGTTATTCATATCGACCCATCACATTATTTACATTATATTGATTTACTTGCACAAAATGATCCATCACAATTGTTGTTATTTCTAAAAAGTAAATCTGAAAATTATCGTGAACAAGACGTTCTTGGTATAATAAGAAAATATCAATCTCCTTTATTAATACCATCCATTGCTTATTTACTGGAACGACTTGGTCAATATGCCGAAACGTTTGATCTTCTATTGGAATCCATGCATGAATGGACAACAATCGATCAGTTATATCAAATGGCATTAGATTGTGTACATTTTTGTCAACGTACAACTATTAAATTGAAAGATAAAAAAGAACGCGAAGATTTATGGTTAAAATTTCTTCAGAAAATTTTAGAACTATCATCACATTCATTTGATGGTGAACAATCAGGTGCATTTCGTCGTATCTACGGTGAAATATTAAATAGTATGATTGGTTATGTTACATTACCATCGATACTTGAACTAATTATGGGCACAGATGTTGTTGATATAACAAAAGGTACTCGCAAACGCTCGGATACAAATATTCGTAGTACATTCGAAGTTCGTCAGTTAATTCAATCGATGTTGGAAAATTGTTCGTTTGAATTACGCCTACTTGAAACAACACGACGTTTATTACAACGCGATTTAAATGATGATATTCACCAAATGTGTACAATTATGAATCGTAGTGTACCCATACGTTTAAATCAATGCACATATTGTCAAAAAATACTCAATCAACAACAACAACAAGACATTGATAAAAAACAGGAACAAAAGAATAAATTTATCATATTTGCATGTCGACATGTTTTTCATCTGAGCTGTTTAATGGAAATTCAAACAGAACAATCAAATAATAATTTTTGTCCACAATGTACTACAACGAGACAATCAACAACAACAACCACCACCACCACCACCACAGCAGCAGCAACTACAAGAGCAGCACCGATTATACGCCCAGAAGTAAGACGATTAACATCAATGCATTCGGATCAAAATGAAAAACAAATTACTCTAAATAATATTCAACAACAAGTTGTCACGGCTATGCTTGAAAGAAAACGCTTAAATGCTCATCATTTAAATATAGATGATAATGATGAGAGGATTCAAACGTCTATTAGTAAACCATTTTCATCATCAACATCCTTACAATTATCGGATAGATGGCGAGATTATCTTTCATCATCTGAGTAATTAGCTAACATGCCCTACTAGTCGGTATATTCTGTTGACTAGTAAATGATTCTGACTTTTTTTAATAGCAAAAATAAAATTCTTAGTTCATTGCCTTTTTCAGCCACCTTGAATATTCTGCATTTAATTATGTCATTTTCTTTTTCATGATCAGTCTTTCACTTTAAATTCGTGCGACTATTAATTTCAATTGTAAATTTCTTTGATTTTTCTTTTTTTTTTAAACTGTAATTAATTTGTTCGAATAAATTGATTATTCTGTTGCAATTTTTTCTTGTTAATTAATTCTTTTTTTTTTGTTGCGTTTTCAAACATGTATACAGAGAGGACAAACAAATAGAAGCACAATATACAGATCGCAGCAAGGAAACAAGATGCTGGAAGATAGAAAAATTGTCTTTTTTCTTCTCTCTTTGTTTTTTTTTTGTATTAAATGAAGGGAGAAAAAGGAAACTTGATCGTTTTATGAAAATATATAGACTATAACATAAATGGAATGCGAGCAAGATAATACCCTTTCAAAAACTGAATAAATGCACGAGGTCACCCTGGTGGCACAAAATAATAAATAGGCATTTTATATTCATAAACCAAGACGTGCAAAAGCCATTTGTTTTCGAAGCTCAATGATTTTGTTATAACGATTTCGTGCTGTTAATAATAAATAGCAAAAAAAGAATTAATCAAATGTAATATTATTATTTTTTTTTTTTTGGTTTCTTACTATCACTTTTGACAAGTCCCGATTGAACATGACGAATGAAAGTAAAAAAATCACAAACAGAAGCAATCTTTTAATTAAAAACAAAATAATCATGGAAGATATATTAAAGAAAAGAGAAACAGAAAACAATTATTTACTCGATTTCTTGATAAACGTGATATGGGATACCATTCACCGTTTTCACCTAATCGAACACGATAATTACATTGGCAAAGATCGCCCATCAATGAGCAAATTCTGCAAGAGAACATAAATTGCACAATGAAAATCTTCATAATTTAATTAATTTTACTTCATATTTTCATCTATTGTTCTCATATGACATGTTTCCATAGTTACATCGTTCTGTTCAATGGCTGTAAGAATTCTTGATGAAAGCTATGCAATACAAGAAAAAAAATAAAATGTATGTACTTCGTAAGATGAAAATTTTACATCAGCATTCGGGAATGTTAAACATGGTAAAATATCTTCACTATAAATTCGATGCATAAATGCAGACGAATCACATCCTATCAAGGGTTTTTCTTCCCAACGTGCAAATTCTCTTA
Organism: Rotaria socialis; assembly: GCA_905331475.1. Classification (NCBI taxonomy): domain Eukaryota; kingdom Metazoa; phylum Rotifera; class Eurotatoria; order Philodinida; family Philodinidae; genus Rotaria; species Rotaria socialis. The sequence continues at coordinate 108,037 of CAJNYU010000687.1, read as the reverse complement.
ATAAAACAGTATCAACCTAAACAAACAAAAAACGAACAATGAAAGATTCTTATCATAGAGAGTAAACATAAAAAATATTCATGCTATAAGAGGTTTTAGTTGGCGCTTAACTAAAGTATTCTTACCATAGGCGAATCATTCTATTGATTGTTATTATGACAAGATAGAGATTAGAAACAAAAAAATATATATTGCAAGTCTAGATAAAACTTACAACATTAGTATCCATTTTTGTTGATATATCAATTGATGATAATGATTGTTGTAGATCTGATGATGAACGTTTGTGAAGTTTTTCTCGTACTATTCGACGAATACTTGATTCTGGTTGTTGTTCCGTTGATGATAGAACGGATGTTACTGGTGACGAACGATTTGGTATTAATGATGAACGACAATTATTTATGATTTCTTTTAGTTCACTAACACTTTTCTTTAGTTGAGTATTTTCAAGAACAAGAGCGTCGACCTAAAGATATGATTGAAAATTCAAAAATTAACCATGCTGAGATTAAAGTTACTGTTTGATTTGCAGTTTTAAGTTTTTGTTCAGCATTAGCTTGAGCATATTTTGCTTGTTCAACCATGGAATGAGCAGACTAATTGAAAATTTATTAATATTAGAAAGATCTATTCTTTTTTTTTGGCGATAATTACTTCAAATAGAGATGCCGTAAGATCTTCAATTTCTCGATCTGTATTTTCACGTATTTCATGAGCTCGTTGTATTTCAATATCTTTACTTTTAAGATCTTCCTTAACTCTTTGTAATTCATTCAGTAATGTTGCAGATGATGTTGAATGTTCGATGGGCTCCGGTGTTGTAACAACCCCATTTTCAATACTAAACGCTCTATTTAAAAATAAATTCATAACTTCTACATTCTATTACGTAGAAATCTATAGTACATACGAATCAACACTGTTCGCATCACTAACATCACTACGATGATCGAGAAGAGATTCAATTGTATTAGCCAATGAGGTTCGTTCCATCGTCATCATCTTTAAAATAAGAAAAAAGAACAAACTACATGTCTCTATATATGTATTTATTTCGTCTGTACGCTTGATTGAACAGACCAAGCATACGAAAAATAATTATTTATTAATTACCGTGCACGAAGATGCGCGTATCATTCGAGTATTACAAAAGAAACTTGAAGGAAAATGAATAAATTAAAACAGGCACTCGTTTGTGCTAAATTGGTCAGCAGTGATTGCGAGATTATTCAGAGGAATATCTAATAGGTTTCTCCTACGATTGTACTTTGACGCGTATTCACTTCCGATTTCAATAATATTTTCAGTCTATAGATACAGTATAATATTCTAATGAGAAACTTGAAAGGAAGCAGGTTCCTATTGGGACTGACTTTAAGCTCAGAAGTATTGCGCATAGAAAAATTTTCAATTCGACTAAGATATAAATCTTCTCCCATGGGCAATCTATGCAGCTTGCATCTTTTGAAAGTTTTATATTTTGAGTAAACTTATCTATTCTGTCTCAATTCTATACGAGTTAAACTTTCAATCAACCGTTAGTCAAATCTCAATAAGAACGGATATTCTATTAGTTTCAGTTAGAATACAATGCAATATCTATTAGAAAAACACGATTGTTGAAATCGGAAGGAACTATCACAGAGGATTCCGTTCTTAGCCAGTAGTTTATTATATATCTCTTATTAATAGATATAGAATAATGCAAGAAAAGTCTATCGAAAGCTAATAAACAATGCAAATCAAATATAATGCGCACGTTTTCTATTCAATTGTTTTTTTTACAATACTTGAATAAATCTTTATCACTTGTATTTGAGGTGTAAAAAATGATTTTTGTTTGCCTCTTAAGAGGAAATGGTTTATTTCACCCTAGATTCATCTGCTATAGATCATGTTGTATGCATTATCATAGCGCGGAACTGAGTAATAAATCATGCATAGCTTGGATAAAAAAATTAATCTACTCCACTTCGCTAGCTTGAGATTGAATTTCCCTATGGATTCGAACACATATCGATAACAACGGTAAAAAAAAAAGAAACGAAAAGAAATGGGCGCATTCGAAGCGAAGAAAAAAAATGTAGACTTGATTACATAAACACAATCTTTGTTCAAACAAGAAATCTATGTGGTAACAATAGTCCTTATATATGATTTACTGTATCAAAATATATCTTTTATGTAAATGATGATTGAATTAATGCAGAACGTGTATGTTACTTATCCAGTGATAAGAACATTTTATAATATCAATAAACGTACCTGTAGGATTTAATACGATGAAGAAACAAATGAAAATAACGTACGAGTATTCAACAGGAACAAAACAACGTGAAGAGAAATAGGAAAAAATGGCTAGCAAACAAATACGACAACGTCGCTTATTCACCTACGCCTACTCGCAATTTTTACATCGTCTCCGATCTATAGCTCTCTTTTGGAGAAGAAAGAAAGAAAAAAATGAATCATAATCATCTATTCACCAACCATATTTATAGAACATAGATGGTAGTAGTTCACTTCATACGCATTATTCATTTGAAATTTATACTTGTATTAGTGGATAAAGAAATGAATCGCGTATTTTAATGATAGAAACATGTAAGGTCGACAGCCTCTTATGAAAACAAATATAAATTATTGTTTCAATGTCACATGTAGACCGTTAAAGGCCATCTTGATAATATCAATATTCGAAAGTCTATGGCGTCTATATGATTTTTGGTCGAGAAGAAAATTTTTTGTTTTGATTAATAATTTGATCTTTAATTGATAGTATCAATGCTTAAAGATACACTAATCGAGATCCAAGAGATTGACGTAACTCAATGCTATTTTGCAATTAGTTAAAGAGCTTGTTAGCTCAGCCCCGTTGGGGCTAAAATGTGGAACTCACATATATCCCTTAGGCTTATTAAAACTAGTTCAAAATAGTCCATCTGAAAAATCTACCTTGATTTTCAAAACCTATAATTAGGTCATTGCCTATGTCTGCAATGGAATATTAATTGTTAGCTCGTATATTTAACAATGGCAGAGATCAGTTTCTATGGTCTGTAATGGTACACTAAACTAGTTACGATGGTTTGTAATGGACAAGCATTGCTTTTTTTCGTGTCGTCTGCAATTAAAAAAAGAAGAAATAGCAGCCTAATTAGTCAAGCTCCTAATTAGCACAATTTTAAGCTCATTAATATCTGTAATGGGGAGGTGGGGCGAGCCGCAAAAATCTCGCTTTTAAGCTTACACTCATCATTTTCTTCGAAAATATATGTGAGTTCCACAAAATATTGTTATCAATGGCTAGAATGTTTTTTGTGGGAATATTTTTTTCATCAGCAAATTGCCAACATTCATTTGATATTATTGTTACTTAATGCAAAACATTCATTAGAAGAATCATCAAATAAATAAAATTTTTATAGATTCACCATAGCTGACTCAAATATTTTCGACTTCATATTTGATGTGTAAATGAGAAAATGTAGACTTTTATTGTTAATTCTGTTTGCTAATCAGCATGTTTGTTACATGATTACAGTATGAAGTTCAAGAAATACATGAATCAAATTAGTCAGTAGAATGAGTTCGTTAAAAAAAAGATATCTATATTTACGAAGACCATCTAGCGCACTTCCGTTCTCAACCATTTTAGAATCAAAATTATGAAGAATCCATAAGGAGGAAAAAAAAAGATTTTTTTTGCTGATATAGTTTTCAATTGAATCTTATGAATTAGTTTAATATAAAAATAAAGATCGTGTAGAAGCATTCAATAGAGAAGAAATCATAAAATGTCATATTTTGAAAAAGTTTGCTTATCAAAAGTACATTTATTTTTGTCTGAAAAGTTTCCGTTTGAGAAGCTATTTTTCTTCTTCTTCGCTGCTGTGATATATATATCAGGTTCTGAATTGTTGACGATTTCACTTGGCTTCCTCAAGTGCAGCAATCAACTTTAATGTTTATTAAACATTCCATAGTAAACTTAGCTGCAAATTGCAAATTAACAGGTTTCTCTTGCATTTTACTCATTTTCGTTTGTTATTAAAATAAATTAAAGTACGAAAATAAGGTACCTCAATATGATCAAATGAGTCTTAACCAAAAAAGCAAAAAGCAGAATAAATTCCACAGAAGATAATATCAGAACAAAAAGAAATTTTAACAAATTGTGATTCCGTTTGGAACAAAAATATTTTAACTTGTAATGATAAAGATTTACATCGAAAGAAAACTAACATCGGTGCCGCTATAAATTTATTGGAAAACAAATGTATCGATGAAAATGATTCTTCATTTATACGTTTATTCAGAGGAGATTCTGTACTTGTTCAAGTTCGACAGACAATATTCTTCGTTGATTTATTTATTTTCTTTTTATATGCATAACTGATTATTCTTCTACTCTTGCAAACTGTCTTTGCTTTTAGCGAATGGTGACATTGAATCGAAGTTTTCTTTTACTAATAAAGAAACAAAACAAGAATAAGTCATCGTTGGTGTTAGCTTTTTTGACTCGCTTTTTTTCTCTGCTAATATTTAATCAATGTTTTCACACTTATATATTGTATGCAGTAGTCACCATTGTCGTTTGCTCCTTCTTCTTTTTTTTTTTTTATATGTGTGTATGTTTTATTCAAATTTCTTTTTCTAAAAAGAATAACAGTAATAGCAACAGCGAATGCAAACTCACACAATTCTTTCTTATTCTTCATTACCACCATCATCATCTCATAGTGTTTAAGTGACGTTTGCTACTGGCATCGTCCGTTGAAAAAAATTGAGACGAGTATCGAAGTAGAAGAATGAGAAATCAGAACGATGTCAAAATAAAAGAAAGAGTCTTGTTTGCTTGATGCTGCACGTTCAAAGTAAACTTCAATCATGCACAGTTTTCTTTATTATTCTTTAAACATCGATATGTGTATGTGTTCTTATGTGGGACTTGATCGCCGCATATGTATAGTTTATCATAAAAAAACAAATACAGACAGATTAAGAAATGATTTTTTTTCTTAAAATAAGTTTAGAAAAAGATAGACAATGATTAAACTGTAAAGGTACGAAAATGTTTTGTTCGCTTCTTTTTACACCTTCGAGCACCACCAGAAAAATGGGAGAGAAAAAAGAGAAGAATAGAGTAAAAAAAGAGATCGATTTGTTACTATAACTGTCACTTCTCATTTTTTTTTCATTTTGCGATTGCCTCGTTTTTTTTTGTAACATATGAAAGTTGTCGTTTCATGTTTTCGTTTAGACAAACATATATACAGTAAATGGAGAATGGCCAGGCGTAAATGAAAAGATGATGCCATTTCTCTTCTAACAACAAGAAAGAAAAAAAGAAGAAGAAAATTTAACGTCGTTATACAATTTATTTCTAGAAGTACATATATCTAATAGCTATTTTTTTGTCGAAATTGTACTATATGCCAAAAATTACATATTTTCATTAAGATAGAGAATGTAATTTCGTCATGACCAAAGAACAATTAACCACGAATTGGCAGAGCGAAGCACATACCAGCACATCTGAAGAATTAATTGCTAATTCTCTACCACCTCGCATAGGTCCTTATCGATCTTTATCGGCTAAACGACCGCGTGACCCATCCCATCGTAAAAGTGTTTCATTTAATGATGTCCCTATTGTACATGAAGTTCCATCGCATGATGCAATGCGTAATTCTAACTGTGATACATATCGTTCATGGGCACATACAGATGCAACACTACCTTCATCTGGTATTTCATCGTTTTATTCATCACAAATACTTTTACCATTTAACTCAACGAGTGCTGCAGCTCAAAAGATAAATGCCAGCCGTTTAAGTAGTACTTTATATTCAACACCATCATCATTCGCATCATCGCCATCACCTGTAGCAACACCAGCAGTAGCAACAGCAACAACGACAACAACAACAAATACTTCTGCTGCTGCTAATTCAACAGCAAATCGAATACCTGATTGGGCTGTACGAGCTAAATCAACAAAACCTACATCAACTGCAGATGAAGCAACAACAACAAATGAAAATCATTCAGCTGGAAATCCACCGGTTATTATTGTTCATCTACCTGATGAAAGAACAAGTAGAGATACAACACCTAAATCTAGTAATCAATCAATATATAATAGTGTATATCTTCCGTATTCTCACACATCATCAGGATCAGCACTTTCTTCACCACATAGTGTTGAATATGGAGAAGAGAGAAAACATTCATATCGCTCAGCAATGATACCTGACACAGACCATTATCGTAGTATTCCATTTTCTTATGCACCAATGTCTGATTCGGCAGCAACTTATACTTCAATGTTATCTACAAATTTAATTCAATCAAATCATTCTTCAAATGAACATTCTACAACAGGATATCCACGAGCAGCACGTGCTCGTTCAGCGACTTTACCAGTATCCACAAATCATTCACCGACACGTGCCAATGATAATGTTTCGATTACACCACTTCGTGCAACAGCCGCAAATCTTCTACCAAATAATTCAAATGCATCCACAAGAACTGTTTTACGACCAACAACAATTGCTTTTCAATGTTCACAACCAACAAACGCAACTATGAATTTAAACAATGGCCCATCAACAATGACTACTTTAATAGCAACTAACAATACGAATCAATCATCGACAGCAGCAACAACAACAACAACAACAACAACAAATGCAACAAAGCCACCAGCAACACCATCTCGTTTTGGTTCAACAGCTGCAGCAGCAGCTGTTCATTCTCGTTTTGTTTTACCGTCAAATCGAACACTTTCAACAGCATCATTAAATTCATCAGCAATTAAATATACTTTTGCTCATCCAAATATGGATTCAACATTTATGAATACAACAACACAGAAACCTCCCCAAACTACTTATGCTCGTTCACGTTCAGCACATGTTTTAAGCTCGAGACGTACAGCTCCGTCACCTGTTGTTATGCTCGATAGCCACTCTAATGGAGTAGGAATAACAACGAATCCTACTACTAATCTTTATGCAACAACAAAACGCAATCCAAATGTTAGACAAACCTATGGTTCTTATTATATGCATCGTGTTCTTTTACCCACAAGCATTCATTAAAAAAAAGAAGATTGTAAATTTGTCGTTTTTTGCTTCTTCTTAAGTGAAGAAAAATATAGTCTTTCTTTCTTACAATTGTAATAATTGATTCTTATATTCTTAAAATCTCAATCATGATAATACTACAGTCACCTAGCTCATTGATATATCTATATGTTTGCTTAAGTATCTGTTTTTTTTTCACCTATTTGATGAGAAAGATGCATGCGAGTATAAGTGTGTGTGTGTGTTATATCCGATGAGACTCTATTACGTGCAACGATCATATACAACTAATTTATTTGGTAAGTCGTCTTTCATCTCTCGAGTGTGAGGCAAACAGGTGACTCTCTTAAGCCTTTTCTTTCTCTTTTTTCTCTTGCTCTTTATTTGTTGACTGAAGGCTTGGTATGACGAGGTCGATCTTTGAACAAACATTGTATGAAACGAGTGGTTAAAAAGAATTTAACCAACGCTAATTTGAGTCTTGATGAAGGTGAAATTGAGAGAGGAAGACAGATAGAGAGAGAGAGAGAGAGAGAGCGAAATAAAGAAAATGCAAGATATCTAGTTGTGTATATAAATGACGAAAAAAAGACAATCACGATCATTTCAATTCAATTCACAATCGATATGATAACAGTATAATGTACATATTGCATCTTTCTCACACATCTCATAGTGTGAACAACATAATATTTATCATTGATTTCTTTTCGTTTCGATCGATCGATAAGGTAAGATAGCACAAATACTGATGCTGTAAGTATATTCCATATGGCAACGGTTCTCATCGTTATTCAGTTTCTATGATATACAATCGAAATATTTCTGATGATTGTTGGCTTAAGATACCATTCGTTTGCTTTATAATCACAATATTACAGCTGGCTTAAAGATAGGCAACCGTATAGTTGTATATGCTATTCATTTTCTTTCTTTACCTTCTGATGAGTATATAAGAAGAGTGTTTTTTTGAAAAAAAAGTTATTTTCAACAACCCAATATAAATGCATATTCATTATTGAACTTGCGCTTGATGGTGCGAGTTAGGACGGACAATGATAGTGAATAAGAAATTCTTTGTTCGTCTGGCTCGTATTATTGGTGCACAGTGTAAAACGGCGTTGAAATGTTTATTTAGAAGGTGTTTTGGCAACAGGTAAAAAAAGGAAAAAAAATATTAACAGCATTTACTTCAATTTTTGTTGTGTATGTTTATGCAGTAGGAGTGTTCGAAAGTAGAAACGAAATCAAATTCTTTTGATGTTATTATTTCATTTAGCCAATTCAGTTTCGACGCAAAGAGTAAGAATACAAAAAAGAAGGACCGATGATTAATAATCATACTGCAAAAAAACCAACTGTTAGCTCATCATTTTATGATAGTTATACATCGCAACCGGTCAAATGGTAAGTAGCCGATGTGAGGTTTGTTTTCTTGTGAAATTTGTTTCCTATATTTGGAATATTTTAGGTATGAGATAGTCGATAGTTATCGACAATATACTGAAACATATCTTCCAATACGATTAGAAAATTTTCCAAGTGACTTATGGGATAATTTAAAAAAATTTTTTAAGACAAGTGAACCCATAGAAGTAATCGATGATGAAGATCCGTACGAGACTTATACATAGTTTTGTATTCGTAATAAAATTGTTGTTCTGTTTTTCTTGTAGCGTTGAAGAAACTCAACAGACACGTAATGATGGTAATATAATTAAACTAACACAATACAATGTAAAACCGGAGAAATTCGATTCGCGTATATCTGATGCTGTGCGAACGCATTCAGAAAAGGTTGATAGTTTTGATAATCGCTCACAGATTCCACTAGGCGCCGCCAGTGGTATTCACACAATTTCACCACCACCTGATCGAGATCGTGATCGTGAACGGTAATTAGCTCATGAAAAACGCAATCTTATTTTTACTGAATCATCTTTTTTATGTCGTTTCTTAGTCGTAGTCGTCGTCATCGGCATAGAGGTCAAGTTTTACCAACTATGGACGATTGTCCTGAATGCCGAGCTGCAGCTGCTCAAGGCTTTCCAACCATGTGTGACTGTGGTGAATGTCGAGCTAAACGAGCGGCATATCCAAATCGAACACCCTACTGTGATTGCTCTGAATGCCGTAGTACATATCGAACAAATTAATGTCTTTATACTCTGTGCATATTTGAAATAAATAATTCAAAAAAAAAAGTATATTGTTTTTGTCCTGGTGATAATGAACTATCTAATGTAAAAATATGAGTACATGTAATAAAAGAAAATTCACTTAATATATTGGAAGATGAAACATGATTTATTCATACGGAGTTTGTCGACAGCTTCGATTAAAAATAATATTGACACTAAACAACAGTTGACAAATCATATTATATATATATTCCCTGACATTTGTCAATAAAAAGCAGATGTACACAACTGTAGTGAACATGAAATATTATTATTGAGCTATTTTATTAGTAAAATATTCACGAACGTTCTCAGTCGTAGGCTATTCTTTCTGTTGGATTTCCTATTTCTACATTGTGCAATGCCAAGTGATCACGTAGAAAATGTAATAATATGAAAAACAAAGTATACAATGTCATATAGTGATCGATGATTTGTTTGATATAATTATAAGTGTCTGATATACTTCGTATTTCCTATCTCGTAAAATAAAAACAGTCTATGTCGAAGAGTATTCATCCGACGAACAAGTTTGATTTTTCGTTTAATGCTTTCATTTGATTTTTGCACGTCTATTTTTGTAGGAACCGACAAATATGATGCATGTTTATTTTACCAAGTGCAAAGTTTTATAATGGAGTTCTTTTGTCTAGATCGAATGAAAAAGAAAAGGCATTTGAACAGATGTGAGACCAACATAATTTATCAATATCGATCGGAATACTGATTGGCATAGCGATTGTTATCAGCAATGTTGCTGGTTATCTCTTTTTTTGTTTTTCGTAATTTTAAAACTAATTTATTGGAATGCATCCAGTAGTCTCGGTCTCGTTGTTTTCTTTTCTGTTGAACATCAACCCCAGTTAAACATTTGTGAAGCTTTGTATAAAAGAATATTATCCTTTTCATCTCGATTTATTCTTTCAGTTTTCTATCTTGATCTTTTGTCACTAAGCAGTCTTCTTTCTTGTTGACACGTGCATATTAAGTACAGTGGAACTTGGCAGATTGTCATGGGGAAAAAAACATGACTGCTGCCGATTGACTGATGATTGGCAAAAGTGGCACGCAGACAACTCATATATATTTATATATACGTATCTCGATATAATTTTAGTGTTTTGTTATGCTTTGTCATTTGCCTGTCTTGCTTTATCCATTTTCATTTATGACAGTTACCAGAAAATCTCTCCTGTGAAGATGATGAAATGAGATGACATAATCTGTCTTTGGATAGATTATACTGCATTTTATTTTCTCTTTTTTCTCTTATCCGTTCATTTAAATGATAAATACGCTGGAAAAGTTTTTATAACTTAAAGTTAGTCGAATTGATCATTATACACATTCTTTTTTTCTGGACATATAAAAGAAGTTAGTTAACTGTTTAATATGTTTGTTTATTCAAATATGTGTTGCACAAATGATGAAGTAAGTGATCTTAGGCAAATTTTCATTTGATCTTAACTTTCTAGTGAAAGTAACAATATAATAGCTCGTAGTAGATTTTGCGTGCAAAGAAAAATTGTAGAGAAGTCTTTTTTGTTTTAGTTTTTAATACCAAATAGAGGAAATCTAACAATATCAGTTCCCTATTATTAAGAATTCATTTATATATTTGCCGTGGTTTGCAAGCGAGAAGAAGGTGTTAAATTTGCATGCTCCATTTCATATTCTAGCGTTTCTCTTACTGATGTTGCCTCGTAGATCTTCAGAAGCATTTACTTCACACTGTTTACATAGGAAATGGTATTTCCTTTGTGCAAAATTTTTAACAGATAAAACATTTGTTTTGAATTAGAAATACTTAAGTGAAGCAGTATGTTTTTCTTTTGCTTTAGTAATTTCAGGCATTCATAGAGTATTCATTAAGTTCTACGGGAGGAAGCAAACAGTATTCTCTTTAATATCATAATAAATTTCCTTTCAAATATTTTTTTTTGCGAGAGAAAAACTATTAGAATCGACATGAAAGCAGATGAATTTCTTTTTACGAATAAAGTGTAATAGTTAAATAAGTTAAGTTTATTCTAAATTGTTTGGTGGTCTTTGAAGTTCGAAAACCAGTAATTTCAGATCTCATCATGCAAAATTCAATAGAAAAGAAACATGCATAATTTATATATATTAGTTAAATTTTCCATTATGACTTTTAAAATGGTCTGTTTGAATCGCAACAATGAGAAATGATACTTAAAATTAATTTTTCTTTCATGAAAATAATATTTTGCAATGTCACATTTTTTTCTTCTGTAAGAGTGATTTCGAAGAAGCTTTTCACTTGTCGTGTAATTAATAATTTCTAGCAAAACCTCTCTCTCTTTCTCTCTCTCTCTCTCTCTCTCTCTCTCTCTCTAAGTATGGAAGTGTATTATTTAGAAAAGAAAAACGTAATATTCGGATCCTTTAATTACTGAGATTATGGAGATAAATAGAAGTGAATATTTTCGTACTGTCATTAGTTCTCTTTTCTTTTATATAAACCTTCTTCTAATCCTCTTGACGGTTTCCTTCGTCTTGAATATTCTATCTAATGATGTTGACGTCTCATTCTATTTGTTATTATTGGTCACGTATTGAAAACGAAAAAGGAAGAAGAAGAGATTGACAAGTTTGAACTAATACTCAACGATAGATTGTCTTCAGCTGTCTTATCATTATTTATTTAAGATATTAGGATTTCTATAGAGTTCTAAAGAAGACTAGAATATTTTAATCATTTTTCATATTTTCATTTGTTTAGATCTATTCGGATTTTCTTACTATGCCATTTAACATAACAAATAGTATACAAGTGTATGATGACTCGTCCATGAATCCGCCGGAATATGAACAAGCTCGATGTAGCTCACATTTTCTTACGCTTATTTTCCATACTCAACCCACACTTTTAATAATATTCGGCTTTTTAGCAAATTTATTTTCATTTGTTGTACTCACTCGTCCACGTTTACGTCGTCGGCCAACATTTTCCTATCTTGCTTTTCTCAGCCTATCAAATTCATTCTTATCGCTTATTCATGCCAGTTTTACTATTCTTGGATTTTATTTTGGTTTAACACTTGATAATTTGTCATTATTTATATTTTGTCGTTTTTTAAATCGATTTGCAATTGATTTTCTGACACATTTCTCATTATATACATTAACAGCTGTTGATCTTGATCGCGTACGTACAGTTACATCAGCAACAAGCAATCATAGAAATAGTCGTTCAAATGGAGGTAGACAACATGGTTGTGCTGAAGCATTTATTCGTGTATGTTTAATAGAATTATTTCTTGCAGTCGTTCTTTTTCTTCTCAATATACACTGGCTTATTGCGTATGGCTATACGGCCTCTTCACCAAATGGTTTAGATGAACGCACATTCTGCACAATACCATATCTGAATAATGTAACAAGTTTAAATCCATATTCAGTTGCTTATAATAAATATTTAACATCAATATTACCCATTATAGAATTGATTGTATTTAATATTTTACCAGTTTTTATAAGTCTTCTTGCGACAATTGTTATATTAAGACATGTCTCAACTAGATATTCACTTTTAAATCATATTAATCAGCGTTTGAAAAAATCCCGTCGTCGAATGGAATTACATTTATCAATATTACTGATATCATTGAATTGCGTATTTATATTATTTACAACACCACATAATATTTATAGTGTTTATATTGGACAATTGCAACGACGTTTAGTGAATAGACAAAAAAGTGAGGAAGAATTGTGTTCAATATCAATATTACAAAAAAGTTTAGATTTATTACAGCAATGTTATTTTATGTCAACGTTTTTTCTTTACATATTAACCAATAAGCGATTTCGTGAAGAATTTTGGGATTTAATAAAAACAAATTTATTCTTTGCGAGAAAAATTAAAAAAAGAGAAAATTCATCAACAGAAATTACAACGCGTCGACGTCATCATCGTCATCGTCAAAGTGAAATTGATAGTATTACACAATTGGATCATGTCGATCAACGAAACCAGTCTATTGTTGAAAGTCCAATGTCGATTGTTAATGATTTTACACAAGATGATGTTGAAGATGAATGATTCAAATGAACTCTATTTTGACTGGCGATTCATTAACATTATTTGGAATGAATTCTATTCTTCTCTCTCTCTCTCTCTCTCTCTAAGATCTACAATGTAATATATTTATCGTTCTTTTTTTGATGTTGTAATACTCAATATCGAAAATGACTTTAACAATTTTTTGTTCTCTTTATGATGTTACTCATATTTTGTTGTTATGAATATTTAAAATAATTTGATGTTGTCTATATTTATTACTCAATACGGAAACACATATAGAAAAAGGTAAAAGAATTTATGGCAAAGTTTAGTAATTTAGGCGGTTGGCAAGCGAGGAGGCAACGGTTCTTTAGTTATGCAAATATTAGTATCAAATTTTTGTAAACGATCAATAGCTGTATCTAATATTGTACCAGGTGTGCGTACAGATCGTAATGATACACTTCGAACTTGTTCATAATGCTGTTGAATTTGTGTAACAAGTGATTTTGCACGTCGTTGACCTTTTTTATCTTTATTATTATGCAGTACTTGAGTGAGTGGTTTATCAGTAACAGTATGGCGATCACGAATAATATCCAATAGTTTATTGATTTCTTCGGCTTTGGGTCTGTTGGGTAATTTAATCGGTGGCAATGTACGCTCCTTGGAATAGAGAAAGAAAAGGTAGATTAACAGAATTCTGACAATTAGGAAAATGCGACTCAAATGTCTTATGCGACTATGGTATTCAGTAGAGAAAAACAAATCGTCAGAAGAATGATGCGAAACTTATTACGTATATCTAATCGTAGTTAGAAAGGAAAACTCTTCCCACATAAATGAATGCAACAGTCTTGCAAAGCTTATTAAGCGAAATAGAATTTTAAGATAATAGCCTTCAATTGCGTTCTAACATACATTTTGAAAATAGTACTACTTGTTACTAATATTAATGCCAGCTATTTTATGGCTTTTTTAATCGAATAGAAAAACAAACTATTTTAGTCTTTTGTCAGCAACTGTTTTCTCTATTAAGTTATCTGAGTGGCTGGTTCCCTTAAGAAATTGAAGCACTTTGCCAACAGACATTAGTGTAATCTTGTTATAAATTGAAAATTGTATAGCATTCATGTGCTCAATTAAATCTATCTACATATAAATGGTAACAGTCTGCCTTTTAAAGAAAAACTTCATTATGATTTTTTTCCAGTATTCACTGATAAAATCATATACCACAAGAATAATCATATTGCTGTACTACGAAAATCTATATTTATTGAGTATGAATCAGAGATGAGAATAGGATGATTCTGGCCAATGTTGACACTCAAAAAGCAGCAAGTATTTGTTTTGGTAATAAAAGAATTTCTAAATTTATATTTGATGAATCGAGGAGGAAACTTTCACATTTATCTCCAGTCTTTATAACATAATAATGAGAAAAAAAAAGATACTCAGATAGAACTATTGAATATATATGTTCTTTTTTGAAAATGTAGTTTTCATCTGATGATTTTACTTTTTTCGAAATCTTAAGTCGATGAATGTGAGTGTGACTGAAATTTGCATCTGTCAGATATAGGACATTTTTATCTATGAGAGCTTTTGGATTGTGTTTCAACGCAGAACATGAGCCTATTTAATCATGGATATTTATACCAACATCCGCATGTGCTTTCAGACATGCTAGAAAGCCATCGAACTAACTAGAGAGCAGTGCAAAAGCAAAAAATATAGATTGTCAGCTTTTTTAAATAAGCCAAAGCCAGAAATGCTATTCATTCTTCGTTAGAGCAAGGATAAGGCATTAGCATCATGAGATGTAATTATCAATTTCCTTTAATCTTTTTGAAAAATTAGTGTAGCATAACAAATTTACTTGACGATGAAATAGACAAGATATCTGAAACAGTAGAAGAGGTGACAACATTGTTTCTGACGTCCTGTGTAATTACCTGCCAGCATAACGATGATTAAGAGAACAAAATCGAAAATATTGCCCTATGATCATCTCTGGTATCAATACGGCTTTTACTTACCATTCTTTTTGGTACAAATGTACGTTGACGGCGAGTGACTTGAACGTTATCATGTCGAATGACTAATGGATTTCGTAAAATTTGTTTTAAATCACGTACACAATGAATAACATCTGTGAAATAATAGAAATGGGAAGTAAAATTCATTCAAGTATTTTTCTGTTTTTCAACGTACTGTTTGGAACAGCAATTTCATTTTCATTTTCAATATCAAGAAATACTTCAAAGCCTTTGAATTTATCATCTGGTATCACTGAAGCTTGTGGTACATTGGTTGGTTCCGGTGGACTTGGTCGTTCCATTGGAATTACATTTTGATAATTATCATCATTTTCAAACTAAAATAAAAATTTGACTTAGTAGCTTTTGTTTTTCAATTGTTCGTAAGTTATTTCATTTAGCATACTTCAGTCATAAATATATTTTCTGTTTGTTGATTAGGAGTTTGATCAACAGTAGCTGTATTACTATTATATTTATTATCATCATCATCTAGATCTAGATAGAACAAAAATTCTTGATTAAGGAAACGTTTTTGAAGAAAAGAATCAAATACTATTTGATGCCGTATCAATTGGTCTAAATTTATCTTCATCCGATGAAGAATTTTGTTCACTTATACCATTTAATAATGGAAATAGTTGTCCCTCGGATTGAGCATCTTCATCATTTTTAACATAATCAATATATTGCTTAACAGCACCGGATATTATTTGATCGATAGGAACTTTTGGAATTTTAGCTATACGACTAGTCACCTGAAAGAAGTCGTAGAAGTATTTTAATGGTTGTTTTAAATGTAAACGAAATATTTACTTGACGATGTTTTTTTATTGGTTTAGCAAAAAACTGTTTTTCAGGTTTCAATGATGGATTCGTTCTAGTCAATGAGAAAAAGAATAAATTCTGATGATTACTCTTTTCAGTTTATCTACCGATGAACTTTCATTCCAAGTCGATCCATTAGAAAACTTTCAATCAACGGCGGAAGACCGACATGATTTTGAACAAGTGGATTACCAGCAAGAATAATTTCAGTTAAACTCGGCCATGATGCAACTGCCATGACATCATCTTCTTCATCAATCTTTTTTATAAAAAAAAAAGCAAAAAAATATATTGAAGTCGAATAGTTTTCCTTATTAAATCTACCAAATTATGACTTATATCAAGAAATTGTAATTCAGGAAAAGCTGGTAGGGTTATATCTTCTTCTTCTACTGGAAGATTTCGATTTGGACTACTCGAAGAAGTTTCTTCATCTTCTTCAAATATTGTACTTTTAATTAAATCATCACCAGTTGCATTGAGACCATGTTGAAAATAATTCATAGGGGAATTTGCTGAAAACAATGAAATATTGAATAGAAAAAAAAAGAAATAGAACCATGTTACATACAAGCACTAATATTTTTCCGTTTCATTGCTGCTTTGGAATATTCTTGTACGACTTGACGCCCTTGTAGAACTTTTAAAAATGGAATCGTACGAATACGATTATGTTGTAAATAAAGACGTTTAAGACTAAAGTAAGAAGAATAGAAAATAAATAATATCTCTGGTTTGACTTTTTCATTAAACATACCTTTTTAATGATGATAAATGAATAAAAAGTTCATCTTCCACAATTTTATTATGATCAAGATGTAATTCTTCAAGTCGAGGAAAACGTTCTTTGACATGTTCTCTTCCATTTCTAAGTAAATAAAATATATGCAAATCAATACGAGCCATAATTTCGATTACTAATATAATCAATAGAGAAAAATGAAGCAAAGAGCACAATCATCGATAGATTTTGTGATCTTTTTAAATGAATATACCTCTGTTATTTATACGAAAAAAAAATACTAAAACATATTTAATGGAATTAAATTGAAATAAATTTCTAATAGAACGCTCAACTACAATCTAGTGTTCTTACATATCAGCATGTACAAAAGCTCTCGCTAATCGACGTGGTAATCCAACAAGATCATTTCCACTGACACGTAGCACACGTAATGATGGTAACATTCCCAGTATTTCAATATCATGCATTGTTAAATTATTATACGAAACATTTAAATCCTAGCAGATTAAAAACTATATAGAGAACAAAAAAACTAAAAGGAATATTCATTTTACTTCAAGTGATTCATAATCATTAGCGCTGAGTTTAATGTTTTTAATTTGATTAAATGATAAATCGAGTTGAGCTAATTGTGGAAATGTTCTCAAGCCGTCTATAATGATAAATGTAAAATGAGATTAGTTTATTTGATTTTTAAAAGTAGCATACGAAATGGTAATTGATTTTCATTTGCATCGATTCGTACAATATTATCGAATAATAGAAAATCGTCTTCTTTAACCTAAACGATTTCAAATTATTATATAAAATCATGTGATCAAGTTATATTTACGTCTTGTAAATCTAATCCATTAACATTTAGTATAACAACATTCGATGGATCTTCAATAGCACAATGATGCATCTGAAATTCAAAGATTTGATACAGAAATATTCTAATGCATAAAAAATCTAGAGAAGACAATGACTGGTAAAAGTCAAACACTTCTTATCATTCGTTATTACTCGCACTGATTATCTTATGTTTAGACGATGCCTCAAAGTTTTCTATAGAGAAGTTCAACTATCATCTAAGTACTAGTACATTAGACAACCCAATAGAGAAAATGTATATAAAAAAAAAACTTACAATAAAAAATCCATCTAATAAATGTTCAACTGTCTTCTCTTTGCCCACCCATCGTTGTTTTTTCTTTGTTTCTTTTTGAGAAATTTCACTTTCAAATGGAGTTGGTGTTGATAGTGTTGTTAGTATAGCCGCAAAACGTCGTTGTTCTGTATCGCGTAATGCCACAACCCATTGTTCTACGAAATGAAATCTGTCTAAAAGCTTGTATAAACAGTCAAAGCGACATACGATTCGATGATGAACTGCGCAATAGATTTCGTACAGGAAAACAATTCGCTGGCAAATCTGTTAGATTTCCATTACCAGACAAAGGTCCACTATCATATTTAATCCATGGTAACGTCGCCATTCGATTCGAAATGTACTAGTTTCCAAACCGGATTTCCCTTTTTCTTTTATGTGTCAAACCATTCAGAGTCTTGTTACTGGAGTAACAATCTCTATTGATGAAATTGTATTGGTCCTACAATGACATCTATCAACATTCTGGTCGATCACGAGAGGCCCCTTCTAGAAAGAAAGAAAAAACCAATTAGAGAAAAGCTAGCACGTGACAACAGCTGTTTCAATTACAATCGTAATCATTTGTTGACAGCTAGTACTAGTAGCTCTTTTAAAATCGAACACCTCATGTCGGCAGTAGATAATCAAGTTGATTCAAATTACAAGAAAAATAATAATCGAGCACATAAACCTGAAATTCAACGATATTCAGTTGCTAAAGGAAAATATTCGTCACGATTAAATAATGATAGACCATCATCAGGTAGATTGTTCTATTTATTGTTCTTGTGAAATTACGAAAAATATTTATTTTAAAGGAAATTCAAAGAATTCGAATTCATATTATAATAAAAATAATGATTGCTACTATAACGATTCATCCTATTATGATAATGACTATAATAATTATCAGCAAAAGTCACAGCGAAAGCCACCGAAGAAAAAAACTAGTGAACCGGAAGTTAAAGTCAATCAAGTATCATCGAATACAAAAGATGCAAGTGACGGTGAACAAGAATCTGTAATTAAACAAACAAAAAAAATCACACAACAGTCGTTCTAGAAACTATTCATTTATTTTTCAGGACTTAGATAAACGGCTTGAAACTATGACATTTGAAAATCAAAAATTATCTGAACCAAAAACACCAGAAACTCGTGGCGGCTTAATATTTCTTAATAATAAAGAAACTCACGATAATACAAATGAAATCGAATCGTCACCCAGAGAATTTTACAATCAAACGCGAAAAAAACAAACCAATAACAAAAAACCAACGTCTGCTAGCCAACCACAATCGGTTACACAGTCACTGCGAGGTTTAACCAATGTCACACGCACTCTCTACGATCCCAATGCACCAGCACCAAAAACACCACCAGTAATTAATATACAACCTATAACAACTGTTAGAGTTGCACAGAATCCTACATTACTACAACAACCACCACCACCGCCACCATCAGCATTATCCACAAATACTCAGCAAATGCAAGAATTCTATCAGCAGTAAGAATTTAAACATTTCATTATTGAATTTACAAAAACACCACAATGATATCTATCTCTCTAGCTATCAATCGTAAGAATGCTTTAATTCCAAAAAAAAAAAAAACGAAAATAATAACAATAAAATTTGCTCTTGCTCTTTTTTCTATCGTTGTGTAATACATGCTGCTCATGCTTTATTTTAATAGTTGAAACTAATCCATTAGTAACATTTTAAAAAATCGAAGACATTTTTTATGTATTTATAGTAAATAAAAATAAATGATTTGCTTTTTCGTTTAGGCAATTTTTCAATCATGAACTTTGGAATCAAACCTATGGCAATACACAACAAAATGATGCCTGTTTACAAGCTGCACAGTAAGAAGGTATATTAATTGATAAGTGTCGTGTAGCACATTTAGTGTTTAGAGCCATGCAAATGAGAAAACAAGCATTTAATTATTGGATTACACAAATACATAACTTAGAAAAATCTTTATCTATTTATCTAAACAATTCACCACATATGGAAGTCAATTTTCGACGAATGATGGAAGCCAAGTATGATTTACAAGAATATCATACTAGATTTTTATTTACTTATCTATCTATTTAGAATAACACTTCAACAAGCGTATATTCATGCGATGATGACAGATATTGAATCATCATTAGCAAAAAATCTCGATGCTCAATTATGGAAATCATGCTTTCACAATGTTATTGAACGTTTTAGAGAACATGATAAACAATTAAATGATAATAGTAATGTGAAAAAATGTATTGAAACCGTAATTGAAGATGTAAGAAGTTTTGATTTAAAACTAAATCACTGAAGAATGATTCATGAAATTGAATTTCAAGTTTAACAAACATACATTTCTATTACTGGGCCTATCAAACTGTTACTAAGTCAAATCCAAATGATATTTATAGTATCGCTCTCTTTAAAGATTCTACATAAACTAAGCTCGATCAAGTATTCAAAGACTTCAGTTAGAGATAAAACCTCTCGGGATGTGTTCCATCGAGCTGATTAAAAACCTATCATTGAACTTTTGTGTCTCGTATTGTATATTATTTTGAAAATATTTTAGGGTGAACGATTTTTTCTTGCTTTCATTCGTCAACTTGAATCAGCGTTTCATATTGATACAAAATTATATTTTAATCCCAATGCATATTCGCCTGAATTAAATACTATTGTAGCTAAATATGCTCTTCTTTGTACACAACATTGTTTTCTTAATCTTGGTGATTTAGCTCGGTATGAAAAAATGAAGTATCTTGCAAAGATATTCATGCCTATTATCTCATTGTAGATATAAAGAAACGAATCGGAATGGTACTGATTATGCTGAGGCAAGAAAGTAAGTTTAAATTTATAGCAAGAAAAAAAAATAAGATGACTTTTGTTACTTAGATATTATCTTCGTGCTCGACTATTATATCCGAAAAATGGAAAATCATGTAAACAATTAGCGATATTAGCTGTGATGACTGTAAGAAAGAATAATTACATATTGCAAAGATAATATTTTTATTTATTTGTCATAGCATCGACGATTGGACGCTATTTATTATTATATACGAGCACTTGCCACAACAACACTTAATGATAGTGTTAAACAAAATCTTGTTTCATTATTTGAAGAAGCTCGTCGGCGTGTAGGTGTTCGATAGAATTTATTTGAAATGATAAACTTACTTTGATATATAAATTTCAGCTCGAAACATTGGAAAAAGAACTTAAAGAACGTGAAAAAAAAAATGAACGAAAAATCCGAGCAGGTCTATTTGATATTTTAATTTAAAAAAAACGATAGTTTTTATCGTTTTTCTTCTAGGTAATCAAAAATTAGAAATTTGGAAAAGAACAGATGGAACCATTGTCGGACGAAGTCTTGATGATGGACAATCGAGCAATAGTCAAAATGAGTTCGATGGTTGTGTATCTCAACAAGAAGTATGCTAACGAATACAGAAGATAATTTTCCTAATTGCTTTTTCTATAGCTTATTCATTGGTTTACATTGAATTATATTGCACTACATGGTAAATTATATACAAAAACAGGGTAAGAAAATCAAAAGAAAAAAATATAATCTACTTTTTTGTTTTGCTTTTATTTTAAATAAAGAATGGAATCATATACAGAATTATGTTCACGAATGCTTCGTCAATTTCAATATTTACTTCGTCAAGATCCCTGCGTATTTGGTAGACAACAATTAGTACAAATGATGGCGATTAATATGTACCAAATTGAAGTAGCAAAACAAGTTAATGTTTCAGGTATTTTTTATTCAGATTGCTCACAGTGAAAGAAGTATAAATTTATGGTGACGAGAGATTTCGAGATTTTAATTGTTAACAGAGGAAGAAAATCGATAATAATTGGAAAAATTCCCATAGTAATCAAGGACAATACATATTAGACTTGTTCGAGCGTCTGAACAAATTTTTTCATGTGAAAAAGGATGTATTGATTTTCAATAGGCATCACATGATTAACATGAAAAGCATCAAATAATATCAGAAAAGACTTCAATCTACCAAGATTTTCTTTCATTCAAACAAAACAAAGACTAAATTTTCTTAATTTTTTTTAATGAAGTTGATATTGTTGTTCGTTCTCAATATGAAGAATCATCTCTTCAACTATCTCTCGATATGTTTGGTTTGTTAACTGAGCAGACATCGCTTATTATTGAACATCACTTAAAAGCTCGTTCAGTAATAAGTAATGCTGATAAACCTGCTCCAATATTTAACAGTTGGCTACGACATGTATTTCCATCCTTGAAAATTTTTACTGATTGGATGACATGCAATGCAAACTCATTTATACCGTTACCTGATCAATTACCAGCTGAATTCGGTCCACATCCAGATATTCTAATGTCGCTTGCAAAAGTTATTAATCTAATTCGAACAATTGATAGAACACATATTCAACTTGGCTCAAATTTAACAAGTAAGTCGATTTAACGACGAAACCATTTGAATTTATTGATTTTTTTCAAAACTCAGTACCAGTTATTTTGGAAGAAGATATTGAACTGAGCGGTTTTTATCCTTTACTTACACTACCAGCTGATACATTACAAACAACGAGTGATACACCACTTGTAATCGAAATAAAGATCATATTTTTCGAATTAATTAATTTTTTAATATTCTTAAGGATGAGGCAAAAGATTGTAAACGCATTATTCGTTTATGCTTTTTTGCTGATTACCTGTGTGGTCTTAAACAACCAGTATTCATTTATAATGTTCAACAAAAAACTTATCATCCAGCTTTGAAATCAGCCATTCATTCTGAACGAAGTAAAAGTCCAGCAAATGACAATCCGGTAAATTTGATATTTTTCGTTAAACTAAAAAAAATTAAAAATTTCTTTAGAATTCATCAATCGAGCATGAGTTTCATACAAGCGAACCGACTTCTCCATTGCCCAACTCGAATAGTACTGATCAATCATCACCCGATACAATTATCAATGGAATTGATATGAAAGAACTTAAACTAAAAAAGCGACAGCTAGAACATCAATTAGCAGAAAAACAAAAACAAGAACAAGTTGTTAAAGTAAGAAAACTAAATAATGAATGCTCGTCTAATATTTAAATGTTTAGGACATTCTCAATACATCTCGTTTAATCGAAATTGAAGTGATACCACGTTTTATTGTTCTTGATACGAACTGTTTTGTCAATTATCTACCCATTATATATAAACTAATTAAACAAGGTCGATTTATAATAATTATTCCATTAATTGGTTAGTATATAGTTATTTTTGAGAAGATGAAATCTTGAAATTTTATTTTTAGTTATTTGTGAACTTGATAAATTATCTGTGACGACCATTGCCGATGATGATTCATATGAACATGCAGAAATGGTTCGTCGACAATCGATACAAGCTGTTAAAATGATTGAAGAATGTTTTGCTAGTAAAGAACGACGTGTACAAGCCATGACTGGCGAAGGAACGGTTTTAGATTCTATTCAGTTTCGAAACGAAGTCAAAAAAAATGTAAGAATAAAGGAGCAAATTGTTTTCTTAATTTAATTAAATTTCATAGGAATCGAATGATGATACAATCTTGGGATGCTGTTTGAAATATGTAGGTTTTTTTTTTGCAGAGAAATTTTGCTTAATTCATATCGCGTCTTCTTTTCCGTCTAGTGTCGCGACAATCCAAGAGAGTTTTTTCCACAGAACAAAGGTAATTTGTTTTTGTTGGACCGAATGAAATATTTTTATTATTTGATTTAGATGGAGCTATTCGATTGCATCGCGAGGTTGTACTGATAACCGATGATAGAAATTTACGTTTAAAAGCACAAGCTCGAAATGTTCCCGTAAAAGATCTTATGAAATTTTTTGAACTAGCTCAAGTTGTTTTGTAAAAGAAAGTCGATAGGATAGAAAGATTCGAAGCGTAATCATAAAAGTATCTATAAAGAAAAAATGTAGATCAATAGATGAAGGTAAAAACATCTAGTTGATGAGGAGTATTTTATTTTAAATATCCAATCAAATATACTAAATATCTTCTCAATACACAGCCGGTGTCAAATGAAGCAAATAACAAGTTGACTAATTCATTTCGCTTCTTTTTTTCAGTTAATTAGCTGTTTTTTTCATCGTCACTTTGTAACTAAATTCTTATGATTATTACTATTATTACTACTCGTCTTGTTTTTCTGTATACTTATATAGAGAAAAAAAGTATTTTTCTCTCGAATCGTGTCATTGTAGACAATGAAAGTGAAAACAATATTGTATTTAGAAAGAAAGTTTTTGTTTTGTTTTGTTTTCTTCATTTGCGTTATTTTGATAAATGTGTGTGTATCATATATATATATATATATATAGAAGTCAAGAAATGTTTCCAGCGAAATAAATTATGATGTTGTTTCATTCAAACTTGTTCATCTGACATTCAATTGTATATGAAATAAAATTTTAGTAAAGTTTTCTGATGGAACGGGCATCACTTTGATCTTAAAATAAAAGATTGTGATGTGAATCGAATATTAATTGGTCCGTGTTATTTATCCTACATTAAAATCTCTTCTGGTGAACACCTTCCGTACTCTGAACAGGGAATACTCTTTTACCAGTACTTTTGGGTTATACGACCTCTCTACTCTAAGCATGTTTTCTGACCTCTTGATATTCTCTGCCTTTTCCCCTTATAAACTAGGAGTGAATACATTTTTTGTATGATTTGAGTACTGTGCGTGTGAGTTAAAGAATGATACTGCGGTATGAACACACGGTGCAATAAAAAAAATGCCTTTAGTTTATGATAGTAATGCAGATGATTGTTTTTAGCACAACGTAAACTGGTCAAAAAGTATAATATTTTTGGAACTGAACAGAAATGAAAATTTTTTTTTACCATATTCAGTTCCACACTCGTTTTATAAAAAATGATGTATCAGAATCCGTACAGTGAACAGTTCCGATGGTTTTCAAAATAGTGAAGTTTTACTGTAGTTAAAGATTATGGAATTGACTGAACTTTATCAATATAGGACTTGCAGCCGCAAAGAGTCATCAAATGTTTTGTATGCAAATCTAACCATATGTATATCGCTAAAAAGGCCTATCTAGAGAAACATTACCGGCTTTCGTTTTTTATACAGAAATACTATCACATGGTGAATAATATAAAGATATGAATTATTAAGATAAATCGGTACTATGGAATATCCGGTTCTGTACTTGGTGTTACTTATCAAAGTAGAACAAAAGACATAAAAGAAAAAAGTAGGTTTTTATTGTATAAATGTTTCGTCTTACTTTCTATTTTTATATGTCATGCATTCTTTTCGGTTACTTGGACATTACTAGAAAATGAATAGAAAATAGATTTCTCCTATTTCATACTATTGATTCTGGAAAGATCTACATGGATTATATTATTATAATTGATTAATAGTATCATTGAAATACGAAATTATTGTATCTCTAAAATATTTATCATAAGAACAAAACCTTACTTGAAATGTGTTTTTTTTCTGCATGCTATCAAACTATTCAATATGATATTTTAATTGAAATATGATGTTTTCTAAAAATAAAATTTGCGTTTATGAAGATGATGAGATGAATAGCTGTTCATTACTCATGCATGAATACGGAATTCTAAGTTTTGTCTTTTTCTCCTTCGCCGTTTAGTTTGTAATATCAGATAATCAAATATCTTTGTTCTCACATCTATTTCTATCGTTAAAATAAAAGTTCGAAAGAAATGGAAATTCATGAAAATTCACATAATAATGCTCCAACAGCTCATCTATTCGGGAAAACTTATTTGGCTAAAAACGAAGAGTTTTATATTCCAAATGATCCAGTCATACATATGGCAGCTGGCGATAGACACACCATTATTATTACTGAAAGTGGTCGCGTATTTGGTTTTGGTGATAATGATTCAGGTATCATTAAAAAGCTGCTTTTCTTCTTCATTGTTTTCTTTATTACAAAAATATTTAAGGTCAACTCGGTCTCGGTCATACGACTAGTACCAATGAAATTTCAACTGTAAAAACTTTAGATTTTACGAAAATCGAAGAAAAAGTTATATTAGCTGCATGTGGCCGTGAATCATCATTGCTTGCTACAAATCATGGTGCATTGTATGCATTCGGTTCAAATAGACGTCATCAATTAGGTATTGGATTAAAAGAAGCACGACTTATTTATCCTCATCCGGTTCGAATCGGATATTTTCGTTCAAGAATGTCTTGGAAACAAATAGCAATGGGTGCAGAACATACATGCGCATTAAATTATGATGGTAAAGTTTATGTTTGGGGTTCAAATGAAGATGGTCAATGTGGACTGGCACGTAAACAAAATGATATTAAAAAACCGACAGAACTGAAATTACAATATTTTGTCAACAGCATGTAAATTATCATAAGACAAGATTAAAAACAAATTTGTAAACTACTAATGATTTTGTTTCTTTCAGATCATGTGGTTATTATCATACGGGCTTAGTAGTTAAAAATGGTCGCTTATTTTTATTCGGGAATAATCGCGATAGACAATTAGGACGTTCAATACCCGATCAATCTATTCGTCCGTTAGAAGTTTCATTACCGGATCGCGTTAAAGTTGTTGCATGTGGAAATCAACATACTGTTGTACTAACGGAAAAAGGAGAAGTCTACACATGTGGTATGATATGCATTTAGAATCTTTTTGTTTTTCATTAAAATTTATAACGAAAATCAAAAACAAAACGAGAAAACTTTGACTAATAGCTGGAAATCTTTGTAGAAATCGCACGAATCAACTTTCCCTCTCCTCATTCATCAATAAATACGAAAATAATTAATAGGACGTGGTGAACATGGTCAACTTGGTCTTGGTCGTAAAATTTCAAATTCAGAAAATTTTAAAATGATTGAAAATTTACCAAAAAATCTTACAACTATTGCTGCTGGCAAAGCTCATACAGTTCTTCTTGGTCTCAATGGTGATCTGTATGTATTCGGTGATGGTAAATATGGAAAATTAGGTTGCGAAATGTATTCCAATAAATTTGAACCGTGTTCAGTCGATACATTCAAAGGATTAAATGTATTAAAAGTTGTTTGTGGTGGTGATCAAACAATAATAATTGCTCAAAAGAAACGAAGTCAACAAGATGAAGAAGATCTTGAAAGTATGAAATCAATTATTGGTTTTCAAAATGTTTTTTCTTCCGTTTAGATACATTAAATTCGATAACTGAATTCATGAAAAATCTTCATCATAGAAGCCGTTCACCTTCCATGACTAATTACATGAGTCAAGTCGATCAGTCAATAGAAGCATGTCATCAACATGTTAAACTATCAAAAAATTCACTTTCATATACTCGATCGAATTCTGATCCTGATGACTCATCAGTATTCACGGAAAGTCCATTGATGAGTACAAAATATGAAAAAACAACTGACGAATCTTCACCAACGAGTACTTATAAAAATAATGAAGATCTAATAAGTTTAAAAACATCTGCATCCAATTGTACAATACCTCTTATTACTATTACAAATGAATCATTAAAATTAGGCCATCGTTTTTCATCTCTAGATGAACCTCTTTATAATCGTATAAGTTTGAATGATTGTTTGAAAAATGAAGTACATTCTGATACTAGAACATCATCATCCGATGAACGATTGTTGCCAATGCCGAAACAAAGTTTCGAAACAATATCATTGCATGCAGCGGACATTAATATTAATGAACATTTAAATCCTAAAGTATTATCCAAATATTATCAACATAATCCTGATGGTAAAAGCAGTCTATCGTCAGTATCATTAACAACTAGCAGCTGTACTTCATCATCTATATCATCGACAGATTATAAAAATCTAATAATAAGTTCACAAGCATTATGTGCATTTCAAAATAGTTTTATGTTCCCTACAGTTGAAACACCTGAAAACCTCATGATATCGAATTCAAAAGTTGACGTTAACCAAACACAGATTAAAGGTGAACCACAAACTAGATTTTTTTCAAGAGCTCTAAGTAAAAGATCGACCCAACAATCGTCAACAAATACAAATAAAGCTTCTAGAATGTGTGTTCTTATGTAAACTATCATATTTTATTCATTGTATGTTGTAAATATTAAATATAGGGCGACCTATAAAACTGCGTAACGCAATCCTTGTGTTAATTGTTTTCGAGCTGTTTGTAATATTCAAGAAAATCAATCATAGTTAATAAGACATAGAAAACATGGATAGAATTAATCATATTTATATCCTGCCATCAATCAAGCAATTTTTTCTAAATGCGAGTTCATAGTTTTCATCTTATTACCATTTCGAACCAAAATAACTATCGGATAGCTGTTAAAAACGCAAACATCAATCTACCATCCAGAAATATGACTTCGAATAATAATAATGCAGAATTGATAATTTTCCGTCTAGCGGCTACTTAGTTTTATGTAATATCTATTTTTAGTCTGGGAAAGAAAAACAATTAGCAATTTCAGAGAAATATTCTTGACATTGTAATATTTTTCTTTTCTATTTGTATGAAAATAAAAAATAAATAAATTCTAATGAAAACATTGCATTAATCTTACAGTAATTAGACCGAAACGAAGAATGTTGACATCTTCTATCATTTATGTTGTATTTTTAGTTTTTCGTCTAGTTAGAACTTTGAGATCTTATGTATATTTAGTCAAAGTTCAGCCAAGCATTATTTCGAAATTATTAGCATATGGAAAATTTTGTTAAAAAGAAAAATCTAAACTTTAAGCAAAGCACATGTTTTCGTCCATGAAGATCTAATCAATTTATTTGAAAGGTTTCGAAGAGAATCCACATAAGTGACTAGATCGTTATCGATATTATTTCATTTCTTTATGAAAAAAATACATTTCTTAGAGCTCTGTGCTTTTTGTGTACTCAAAAAGTGAGTACACTACTAAAATCGGCCAGTGTGTCCGTCCGTTTATTCGATAACTCTTCACAATTACATTCGATTGAGCTGAAATTTTGTGCACAGAATTGTCTCATCAATATCTAGGTCGAGTTCGAAGATGAGAAGCATTCGTCAAGAAATGGTTGAGTTATCGAAAAAATTGTCATTTTTGATCAGACCATCCCTGAGGAGGAGTACAGGGATTTTTCAAAAACAACATTTTTTTCTCAGAACTATCCACAAAATATATAAATCGACTCAGTTTTTAACGCTGATTCCGAATCTGATATTAGTTTCGAACTAACCCGTAGCTTTCTAACGAAACATCGCCTGAAAAACGTCTCAAAATGCACAAAAACTGCATCCAGAAATCAAATGGCCTAGTTTCTCATGATAATTTTGGTGTTCAGACATTCTAAAATGACTCATATGTCCCATGCACTTTTTGCAGTACACATAACTCTCGGATGAAATCCGAAGTTTCCACATTTGCTTTTTATTAATATAGAAGTCGATGACATTAGAGTCCA
Source organism: Rotaria socialis (assembly GCA_905331475.1). Classification (NCBI taxonomy): domain Eukaryota; kingdom Metazoa; phylum Rotifera; class Eurotatoria; order Philodinida; family Philodinidae; genus Rotaria; species Rotaria socialis. The sequence continues at coordinate 78,493 of CAJNYU010000687.1, read as the reverse complement.
CCCGAGTGCATACAAAAGAGTATCGAGTCTAAAGCGTGCCTAGCAGAAGAAAACAATAATCACCATTGAAAAATAATGGGATTGACAAGTAAAAGCTTTTTCAATAACGTGTTACTATTTTTTCTGTTAAAAAATATGACAGTTACATTTTCGTAGAAGACATGCTCGAACACGAAAATCAGGTGGCATGCAGATTTCTGTTTTTTTTTTGATAGAACTATTATTTTAGCAGAAAATGTTGAAAGTACATTGTTTCATAGTTTCAAATTAATTTGTTTGTTTGGGTTTCAAGCTTTTTCTTAGTATATTGAAGAAAATGAATTGTGTTCACTCGTGACGATGTTAAACAAAATAACCAGGGCATCTTTTGAAAGCTAATATTGAGTTTTACAAAAGATTGATAATATCCAAATGTCTGTCCTTTGAATTTTCTCTTCTTCTAAAAGTATGTTAAGTAGTTGTATCTTCTATTTATGTTTTTTTTTCTTTCTTTCCTTGTGACGTCATCATATGTATTCCATCTATGTGTATGTGATCTTTCTAGTATATTCGTTCTCCTTCTTTCTTGTGTAGCTAGAAGTTTATTTTACGATTTAGCATTTTACTCTAGCTATTGCCAGTTTTTTTCTCTTCCTCTAAGTATACTTTGAACTTGATTGTCTTTCGCATCTACACGAATGGCCTTTAATATCATCGGCTTCTGTATCAATAGAAAACGAACTCTAATGAGTGCATCTTTTTTTCAATGACTAAATCGAACAATATCGATACCGATTCATTCCGTTACAAAGATTTTCTTCAAAAACTTTCAAATAAATTGATTAGGCCTTCATCGACGAAGCCGTGGACTTTGCTGAAAGATTAGATTTTCCTTTTCAATAAATTTTTTCATATGTCAATGGTTTCGAAATAATGTCTCACTAAACTTTGACTAAACATACCTATGATTTCAAGGTTTCGAATAACTCTTTGATGAAAAAAAGACGCGCTGAAAGAAACAAAACCTACAGCATAGAGACTATAGACTTGTTGTTTCATTTCCTATAAGTCAATATATAGGATTAGTGCAACATTTCAGATCAAAACGCGTCAGTTTGAAGCAAAGATAGGAAAACAAAAAATATTGACGGGCCTAGAATTCGAGTCTGTAATTGGTAATATGTTTTTATTGACTATTTATGTGTCGATTAAAATTCAATTACTCAATTATATCATTGAAGACAAATGCATGATTTTCATTCAGTTGATGTTCGTTTATTGCACGCAGTTTGCTTTTTTGTAAGATGAGAATGCAGACAAGAATCTGTCTTTTTTTTCGTATCTTTTTTTTAATGTATTTCTGTCTCAAATAATTTACTATGGTACCTATCAAATGTCGTGGATATAAAAATCAAGGCTTTCTGCTCGTAGAAAGATAAAAACAACTCAGTTTAACATATGAGAAGTTTAATTAGTTCGTGCTCGATGAATTTTGTGAGTTTGAAAGTAAAAATGGTACATACTTTTAAATAATTAGACAAAGTAGATGGTGAAAACAAAAAACTGAACTCTACTCATTCATTTTTCATTTCAATTAAAAAATCTCTTGCTAAAAATAGCCTATGAATATATTTTTCTCACGTAAATGCAATTTTTGTTAATAAATATGAATAATTACAGTATCATGTATGTTTTATCATAGGAAAAAAAGATAAAATTGAATTAGATGCACCTGACAACGCAGCTTTTGGACATTTATGTGCAACTGTCAAATACATCTTTTTCTATGTGTTCGTTGTAACATTAGTGTGATTGTTTTTCCTTTTTTTTATAAAAAAAATTGGATATTATAGACGTATTTACTTTTATTACTAGGACGAAAGTGATAAGAGAATGCAGAGAATGAGAACGCAAGAAAGAGAGAGAAAAGAATAAGAAGAAAAAAGAAAAAGAAAATAACAAGTAACGAAAAAAAAAAACAACATCATCAACGTCGTCGGTGTCGTCGTCTTATAAGAGTACCGGGGAGAAAGAAACTGCCATGAGCCATCATATGTTTGACGATGAAGAACACACAGCAAAATATCGCCTTCATAGACCTGGTTATCCAAAGAAAATATTTGAACATATTCTTGATTATTATTTTGATGGAAAAATTACAGATAAAAAAATCCCACTTGCACTCGATGTTGGGTGTGGCAATGGACAAGCCACAGTGGATCTTAGCTCGTAAGTAGCAAAAATCACATATATGTATATATATATGATTTTAAATGTATCAAAATAAAGCGAACGAAAATTTCTTTTTTTCCTATTTTAAAGATTTTGCGAACGAGTTATTGGTATTGATGTTAGCGCAAATCAAATTGCTTATGCTATTCAAAGAGATAACATCGAATATCAATGTCATACGGCAGAAGATCTATCTTTTCTACAATCAAATTCTGTTGATCTAATCACAATTGCAACAACACTACATTGGCTTGATATAGAAATGTTTCTTGAAGAAGCTAAACGTGTACTTAAACCAAAAACAGGTGTACTTGCTATATGGACTTACGCATTGGGCACTTTAGATAACCCTAAAGCTGATGCTATGTATCATGAATTTCACCACGTTCTATTATTTTCATATTGGAACGCGAAACGATGGTTAGCTGATGATTATTATCAATCTCTTGTACCTCTTTTACCATATAAATCAACGTTATGTCAATATACAATTGAAAATCGAACAGAAACAACAATTGGACATTTTTTTGGCTTTATTGAATCATTATCCGCTTGTCAGACGTATAGAAAACAAAATGGAGAAGACGCATATCATGAAATGCTATCTGTATTGAGAGACAAATTAATAAAAAGTTATCATAAGCCGAAACTTCGAAATGATTACGATGATGCAATCGATTTTGATTCAATTGTGATGACTATTTCAAATCCAAATCGACTTTATCTTATGAAGAAAAATCAGATGTAGTTTTCTGTAATCAGAAAAATAAAATGTTTATTGGATTATCGAATGTTTGTGTTTTTATTTTTTTTTAACAAATGGATTGCTTTTTTCCTATATTCCATGTTACAATAAATGATGTTAAGATAATATTAGTATCTAAGCGAAAACAAAAAGATGATAGTTATGATCCATAGGACGGTTTCAAGACATACGATGGCTATCATAAACAAAGAGAAGGTCATATGTTTTCTTTCCTAATCATATTTCTCTAGTACGACCACTTCGAACAAAGTACTCGTTGAAGAATCTTTTATCAAAATCCAACATAATAAAATTAATGAGTTCTATTTTCTAATTCAAACAAACAGAGCGCCTATGTGATGACAAACAATGGGTTGAGTTTCTTACCTATAGAATTTTACGTACTTAGAAAAATAGACAGCCAATGTTTTTTGTTTCTCATTAAGAAATATTTAGAATGTTAAGAGTATTTGTCTATAATAGAACAATGGAACTCTCAATAAAATGTTTTCGTGATTAAACACAATGAAGACCACTATGCTCATGGCTTGATAATACATAGTTCGTTTTAGCAATATCAAATAAAGCAATTTAAATAAGAAAATTACTAAAGGATTACCATTTTTTTGTTTCTTGAATTTGAAGCGTTATTTATTCAGTGTTTAAAAATATCAATTAGATCGAACGAACAAAATATCATGTCGAATAGAATAGCTTCGAATGGACAGTAGTCAAATTAGAAAATACGATCGAGTAAGACGCCTAGATTTTCCTCAAGAAAGAGCTTACATGTATATTTGAAATCATAGAAAATAAACACGATATGATCAATGTTTATTGATTTAAAAAGCTAACACATTTCATGAGAAAATTATTTATTAACAACCTATTAATATTTATGTTCTATCTTGTTCGGAGCATCAACAAGAAAACTAGTTTTATTCACTTCATTCCAGTACATTGCTATTAATAATTGGTTCTACAACATTATTATATAGATAAATTCTTGTGAATTTCTTTCTTTATATTAGTAACAGTGAACAAGCGCGTTTTAGAAGAATTTAATCAATTCAATTGTTGAATAAAAATACATTAATCATGTAATATTTTTAGTCTATTGAAATAGAATACTGACTAATTTCCTGGCTATGATTTTAATTATAAATAATCGTTGGGTAAAAGGCTAATTCCGAATCTCTTCAAATTATCAGTAATTAAGAAAGATTATTTTTCTAGGCGTTATAACATGAAAAAATTGTCACGTTCATTATTGGAATATAAATTAGTTTTTATATAAACTAAAGCAAAGCAAATATTACATTTCCTTGGCCAATATATTTATTCAACAATAGACTGTTGAAATGGTGCCATCAGAATATTTTTTTCCTGGGCCATTTTGAAGTAGGTAAAATAATTATCATAAACATCTCAAATTCTCGAAAACAAAGCTTAATGTCATGATAAACATTTGTTACTTTGGCACGATGAATAGCAAAATACAGTACAAATAAACAGATTTGTTTTGAAAAGATTTTCGGAGATGACGTTTCTATTTTCTTATACGAGTAAAATAAATTCAACGGCGGTTGTTTTTATGAATAATTTAAGCCCAATCATTCAGCTATATCCTTGATAATTCGGCTATGTTTGAACATCGATTTCATTTTCCGATAAATTTTTTCATGTTTGTTACCAATTAAAAATATCATTCTATGTCTAGTTCGAACCCACTCGATGCATTTTTTTCCTGATAAACACACGAATTCAATATATCATTTTATTGATTACTTAGAAATACGTCGCAGGACTGATTAAAATAATTTTGATCTGAACTGGATTTTAATCTGTCCTACAACAAATACATCTAGAAGCAAACTGTCGCATAAGGTAGTTACCAGTCTTAATAAAACATCATTAGAACGCATCCATAATGGTGCTGAATATCGAGTGTCAATGTTTACAAAAACAGAAAAACAAGTAATACTGGAGATAATAATTATATATTGCTTTGATCTTAAGATCATTTTGACATACGTATTAAAAGGTTTCTATGAAGCGTTTAAACGTATGACAATGCAATTAAGATCTTCTAATATCCATTTTCGTTTTAAATCTAGATGTGTTTGCCGACAACGACATCACCTAGAAAAAGTATGATAATAGTGAGACGATAAGCATCAACAAATAAATACTTTTTGTGTATTCAAAAAGTGAGTACACTCAAGATTCGGCCAGTGTGTCCGGCAGTTAACACGATAACTCTTTGAAGCCTCATCCAATTGTCTTGAAATTTTGTACACAAAATGATTTCATCAATATCTCAGTCGAGTTCGAAGATGAGAAGGATCCGTCAAGAAATGGCTGAGTTATCGAAAAAATTGTCATTACTGACCAGACCATCCCTGAGAGGCGGGGGGTACAGGAATNCCCCCCCCCCCCCCCCCCCCCCCCCCCCCCCCCCCCCCCCCCCCCCCCCCCCCCCCCCCCCCCCCCCCCCCCCCCCCCCCCCCCCCCCCCCCCCCCCCCCCCCAAAGGGATTTTATTCAAAAGGATTTTTTTTTCTCAAAATTATTCAAAACAATTAAATCGGCTCAGTTTTTGCAGTACACATAACAATCGGATGGGCATCCGATGTTTCCTCATTTTTATTTAAAATAATTTTGGAAAAATTTCGTAATAATTTCTTCATTTTTTTCCATCATAGCTATCATAAAAATCGACTTTAGAGAAATCTCCTGATGTTTTAATTCAATGTCAAGATAAGAAATCTTTTCATGGAGCAACAATGAGTTCTTCTATTCGTTTGGTATGATAACATCTATGATTCACGCTGATAACTCATTGTTTCAATAAGCCCACATAACAATAAATAAATGTATAGATAGAATAAAAATCATTGTGCTAACAAAGCACTATTTCTAAGATGTAAACCTATTAATTCAACTATTATCATAATCTATTACTTTGCTAGATTGAAGATCTTTAAGAATTTATACACACGAAATTTACGATTGTGTTTGTGCAGATTTTATTACGAAGGACATTGTTGTTTTCTTCATAGTCATGGATTTACACCCACACTCAAGCACACCGAGTATGATAAAAAAAACATTATTAATCTTTTCGATGTTGTACTCCTTCACATATATGAATAATAAATGATTCTAACGATTGTTTAAAAAAACACTTCAGATTACTTATTATTGTTTCCTCCCTCAAAAATTTGAAAAAAAAACAGAAGAATATTTCGTTATTTGTCATCACCATTAATTTGAGTACAAATTAGCAATCATACTGTTATTTTCATTTAGACTTATTAAATGTTTCGTTAAATGTAATATATCGTACAGTGAAATCTCATTTATATATGTAAATAAGAAAAAATAAAATTATTTTCGTAGGCATTTTTACACCAATTTACAATATCATCTATAGCTGATGATACATGAAATACAACAAAGGTTCAATATGGCTGTCGACAAAAGTCTTTAGGGTGCGAGACTTTTCTAGTGCGAAATACCAGCGAGAAAAAAGTCTCTTGAACATTTGTATTTTTCTTCTTATCTCAACAGAAAAATGACTTAGGTGGTACAAATTTTAATAAGGTAGTATTAAGAGTTGTAGCTAGAATAAGTCAAGTCTATAGTAAGATTTTTAAAATTCTTACACCGGGTAAGACTGAAAAGAAAGTCATACACAAATTTATTTTGGTCACAGTATTCTATGGAAGAAAAAAGAACAGCGTTTAATTATGGAAATGCTTTTCTACATCTCGTTCCAGCTCTTGAACATCTTCGTAACAAAGAAAAGAACTTTGCAAGCATCATAAAAATAATTATCACAATCTAACAGGTTGCCTGCATTCATTGAGTATTGCAAAGCTTTAATCAATGGAAGTAACAGAAACATCAGAATCTCGTTTACCAAAATTTTGGATTTTGCTACTTTTTTAAATTCCACCTATTCTATGTTCAATATTTGTTTTACATCATATGTTCACTGCAAAAGTATTTCGTCAAACATTATCAAATCATGTTATTATAGCAATGCTTATTGTTAGTCTTCTATCTGCTACGGTTGATCTATCACTAACACTTAATTATCTACGTCTAGGTATTGTTCATCCTAAATCGAACTTTTATTTTATTGCTTTTGGATGTATATTGATTTTTCATTCTATACATGTGATCTGCTTTTAACTGCGTGGGCATCATTTGAACGACATATTCTTGTTTCTTCTGCACAGTACTTTCGTGTATCATATTTAAATGATTTTTGTTCATTATGTACCAATCCTTATTTGTTTGATTTATCCATTTATCTTCTATAGTTATTCAATATTCTTTTACTCATGCGAAAATGATTTACTAGATTTTCAAAGAACACTATGTGACGTACCATGTTTTAAACGTGAATCGTATGCACTCAATTGGTATTGGTCAGCAGTGCTTCCAATGGAAATGTAAAACAAAATGTACTATACACTCTGTTTTTTATGAGTAAAGTGTACATTACACTTTACTTTTTTCAGCAACGTGTATCAAAGTGTGCAACAGCCCAATTTTCACAGTCTAGAAAACAAAATATAATTTTCGCTATTTTTTATCTCATGAAACAAACATTTTGATCACTAGCGGAATAAAAATATCATACTTAATTAATTTAAAACTATATGCGGCTTTTAAGGTTCAGAGATCAAAGAAACCAGAGTGTAAACTATTTTAGCAAAGTGTACATTGTACGCTTTGTTTTTCTGGGCAAGTGTATAGCAGAGTGTAAATCAAAACTAGCAGATGTTCTGTACATTTTGCTTCTGCTGTGTACACTTGCTATTGGAAACACTGTTGGTCAGCAGTGTCCAAGGACTAAGAAATAGGAATTTCTAATGTGTCGAGGAATTGTTAGTGCCGCTGTGATAATTCCTAGAGGAAATAGGAATCAACTATAGGTTCCCTCACGGTTCCACCATGCACGAACATTGTGATATTGCTGTTTTAAAAATCATTTTTGCATGAAATCATTAATTTTCACAATTTTTCAAGTGAAAATGAGTGTAAGAACAAAAATTATCGTGAATATTCCATATTTTTACATTTAGTATGCAAGGAACTGTAGGGGAACTGATGAGGAATTCTTAACCCTCAGTCCTTGGATACCTCTCAAAATAGCAGTTCTTTCTTTTTTTGAATATAATTTGTATATGAACCAAGGGGAAAACGGCGGATTAGGAATTTTGAAAATCCTAAAATCCAAAACGTGAATGATGGAATTTTCATCTGAATTTTTTTCTACGCGTAAGTCTCATGATCCTTAGAATATTCTAAAATTTTCAGCGCAAACGGATGTTTCCTTTCCAACATAATGAATGCGCAAGAAATGCTCATTTCACGACACGGTCAGAAAATTCAGTTTTTTTCAAAATTCAATTTTTTAAGAAGAAAACATTTGTTCGAGTTGAAACTTTTAGGATCTTCTATGAACCATGAAACCTGTATATGGGGAAGAATTTCAGGTCGAAAGTAAGTCATTCACAGGGGGGAAAATGCTTTTCAACTTTTGGATTTTGAAAATCCCAAAAATCCGCCTTTTCTCCCTTGATATGAACCGTATTAAGCCGCAAAAAAAACTAACAGATTAAATAGTCGAAATGCTATTTAAAGAATGAATGCAGAAGATGATTTACTTATTTATGACTGAGAAATCCTGATCATCCAGTCAGACAAGCGTTGAAAAAATTCGGCAAACAAAGGAAGCTTGCGAATGACAACATTGAGAAAATCATTTGATTCAAAACAAGAAAAAACGCGTTTTAACGGATCAAAATGCGCGCTTTTTACTCGTAAAAACACCGTTTTTTCAACACTTGTCTGACTGGGGAATATAGAAAATTTTTCTGGAAGCATAAACGTCTTTAAGAAATTTCTGAGCAGGAGAGTGTTAAGAATAACTTCATCTATTGCTCGTGGTTTTGAATCACAATAAGTTTTATAAAGCTGTAGATTTCTTCTGCAGACGCTCGATATTATTCAAGATTCATATAATTACTGTCTCTGTTGACTTCCTTTTGTCTACTTCTACGGAAATGGCAACAACCGAACTCTCAGAACATTTTTAATCATCCATTTTATTTTGACAAAATCTTTGTAGTGTCTCGGCATAGATCAGCAGCGTGACATCATCAATTTTGATTTAAAAAAATGGCATACATTCTCTTTATACTTCTTTACTATCATGAGAAATAAGATTTTTCTCTACTGAAAAGACCGTGTTCAAAATAAAGTAATTATCTTTTACTATTTTCCCTGTGAGATACACTAATGACAGCAATTTAAAGAAAACAACTAACTTTTGTTTTGCGTAGGACAGTAATGAAGCATCACACGTCTATTTCTCTATTTCGAAAAGAGAATTACGTTTAATTTAAAAATATTTAAGTTCAGCTTTATTTATTCATACTGTAAAATTGGCTCCGTGCAATCGAAATTCATTAATAATATTTCATTGCATTAGTCATTCTACTTAAAAATAATAATCTTCTTCGCTATATATTAATGAAATTTAATCATCATCTCTTGACATTGATTTCATAACTATTTTTGATAGTCAATAGTTTAACGATGTAGAACAATTCTGTTACGATCTACATTTCGCAAACACTTAAACAAAGTTGATCAATTATTTATCTATTGATTCTGACAGAATTTAAAAAAATGATAATATAATTTTTCTGAGTTAACATGCTTAAGGCCATTTTTTATTCATTATAAATTAAAGAGAGAAAAAAATCATTCTATTCTGACATGGATATTACAGAGTTTGAAAAAGTTGGTAGAATATTAATAGAAAATAACTGACAGTTCAAATGAAATATTTTTTAACAATTTAGATAAAAATTTTGACGAACGATTGTGTTAATAAACTTCTGTAGTGCTATTCATGAATGGATCGATAATTGTTGTTTCGTTCAATGGTTTCGATGGAATAGATTTTCGAACTACTACTTTACATCGGCCATTAGCGATGATTTTTGCTTCAACGCCTTGTTTATTTGTCATTAATTCAACCATTTTTTTATAGGCTAACTTTTGTGCTTCTCGTCTGGATTTATGTATACCATTGGATAAGATGATTTTTGAATTAAGTGTAAGTCGATAAAACCATACATATTTACTGTTCATGGTTTTTAATTGTTCATTACAAGTAATGGATAATGGTGTAGCTATAAGCGATTGGATATATTCAATATCATCTGTTGGTGAAATATTAGAATTAGCAAGGCAATCACGTAATTGAGATACAAGTATAATATCAGCCATTAATGGATGAGCCTCACTATAAATAAATTAGCTAATTTTCGTTTTTGTTTGTAGAAAAGAAAGTTTACCCTTCAAAATCACTTAAATCCGAAAGAAGATTTTCCCATTTAGCTTCTTCTTCATAATCAATATCATCGCCTTCTAAAATGAAAAATACAAGTTTCAGATTATGACATCGAGAGTGTCTCTTCTGAAAAATTAAAAAAGAAATTCGCAAGTTCTGAATAGTTAGCTCTCATGTGCAGTTAAGCATTTGATGATAACATGTGAAAGGTGTATTTTTAGAAAACTGCTGATTAAAATCTAATGTCTTACTGGAAAACATATTTTCTTCTTTGTCCTTTTGATTATACTTACTGTCGCTCTCTGGATTATTTTCTTTATTTTGAATTTTATTCATATCTAGAGGAGGAAAATATAAGAAAACTGAAGTCATTTGATTCTAAAATTATATTTACCAATTGAATATTCTTTTTCGATTCCCGAATTCGATTGTTTCAATAGCGTAAGACCATCTTCATTTAATAATTTCATTGTTTCATTAATCTTGATTTCTTTCAAATAAAAATTTATTATCAAACGGACTGATAAAACAATGAAATAATTTACTTGTAATTGGTGTTGACAATGGAGAATGACAAATTTGTGGATATTCATTTGCTCGTGAGAAAAAAAAGTCACTTGGTTTACCAAATAACGCTGTAGAAAAACAAACTATTAATAACACGAATGACAACGTCGTCGAGAGAATCTAACCTGGCCGACGTATGCCTGCACTACTTGATGATGAATTTCGACGTCGACGTGGATGATGCCGAGATTGAACATCGGTTTGCGGAACAAGAGCAGCATGTCGTACACTATTATGATGATGAATATACGATGGTGTTTTAGCATTCTTATGAAACATTGATGGATGAGAATGTTTTGCTGGTGATGGCGAGGATTTGACTGAATTTCCAAGCTGTTGTATTTTACCATCAATTGAAGATGATGATGAATCTGATGACATGCCTAAACATAATTTATTAAATTGAAAAATCAATTAAAATAAAACCACGGACGTTGATGAAAGACGATATCTTCGGCATGCATATGAGCAGCTAATTGCGTGGTTTGAGCCCATGCTTGAATACGTTTAATAACAAAAGCTCGTACTGTTTCATCAAAATGTCTAAAAGTAGCAACAATTAAATTCGTCTCTTTGCTTTGAATCAATGATACTTACGAAACGACCCAAGTAACTTTTTCAAAGGGATCTTTTGTACCATGTGTTTGTAAATCAATGATGCAAGAAGTAAATTGCCTTAGGTCATTCAGACGTGTATCCTATTATAAACGAGATAGTTAAACGAACAACAAAGAAACATTAATAATTTGTACTTGAAAACCACAAAATTCTCGACGTATATCAAAATCATCAGAATCTGAACGAACATGTGTCGTAATAATTGTTGTCTTAAAATTTAGATAAATATAAAACTACAATGAAAAAGTAATTGAATAAAGAAATATTTTACTTCAGCCATTGTATTTGAATCTATGTGAATATTCGACGATATGAAAGCAGTTAAAGAATGTTTAGTCGTACATCACTATATATATATATAAAGAATAAAGACGAAACTTCTACGTCATGTTTTCTTCTAAAAGAATTACGTCGAATTTATTTGTTAAAAGAACGAAAGGACATTTTCGTCGGATCGAGATTTGACTTGCTATGAAAAGAATGATGTCGACTGTAACTCAAGGACATTAGGCATATAAGGGTCAAATTAAACGTATCACCGATAAACTAATGTATACATATGAAATATGAACTATTCACGGTATATGCCAATGAAGATATCCGAACTTCAGTATATTTACTGTGGATGTAATCAACTTGCTATTCATAATTAAAATATGATTGTATAAAGTTCGTCAAGTTGTTGTACAGATAAATATTTTTATGAAAGTACGATATTAAACATATCTCATCGTGTCTATAGTTACTTCTATATTAGGTATTTTGAAGAACTCGACAAGAGAAAAACTGATCTTTTCAGCAATAATTAGTATCTTAAAACTGCTATAATTACTTTAGAATTCAAGTATTCGTCAGCCTGTATACGTCACCATCTAGTCATACTTTTAGTTGGACCTGAATATTTTGAATGCTCCGCAATTATCATAAGTAACCATCAATAGCAAGATAAATTAATAAGATATAACAATATATTATTCATCGTTTCTCTCACTGTCCTGATATAACTAGTTATGCGTGTGATATTTCTCGTTTCGTTTTTTTAAAAGCTAACTACAAATTAAGATAATTATAGGGCATTGATGTCTATGAAGCATTAAAATATATGCGTAGGCGGAGAAAACAAAAATGACTTCTGAATTTAAGTTTTTTCTTATAAAATAAATAAAAAATAGATCGGTGCAGAGACAACTTTCATTATCACTCTTTTCTAGAGTAACTTTCAATTCAGAGAATTATTTTGATCATATAAAATGATAACTTGTTATTGTTAGGCTACTTTGCCCTATCGATCTATTAAAGTTCATAGTCTACCAACAATGTAAAATTTACTGCTAAACAGCAAAGACTCTCTTTCGCTCAATTATTTGGTAGCTGATGATGAGTATAATGATGAGTTTGCAATGAAAAGTTCCTCTAATGCGACACTTCCTTTTACTCATCAAATGACACATCTTCCTTTTTTCCCCATCACTCATATATTGACGACGTTATTTATCATACATTTTCCATATTTTGAAAAAATAATAATATTTCTTGCTTGCTATTTCTAATGCTTCGTATTTTATGTTCTGTTGTCACGGCTCGACGCACTAACAAATACTACTATATAAACGATACGATATGAATGCCTGTCGATACGTTTATTAGCGCACAGGTATCCTACATTGGCAAGGCATCTTTATCATACATTTGAATAACATATTGATTAAAAACATATTCAATATTAATGTAATGGTTTGATTTCGTGTTGTTTTTATTTCTTGCATCAATATAGCTTAATTTAGGGATCCACGGTTTTATCAAGTTATGGCACGGCCAACACATAATTCGAATCTGTATTACGATAGAAGATTTATTCGAAAACCTCGATACAGATACCAACATCCACTTGATTATTATGTGGACATGGGTACGCGAGTACAACGACGAACAATGCTTACTAGTATGCTGATAATAGTAAAATATCACCAACAGATTTCGTTCTGTTTTTTATTTAAGCTCTAGTTCCGACTCAACGTCGATTGAATGGAGGTTTTCACGCTGAAATGTTAGAATTACATAATCAGTATCGTGCTCGTCATTGTGCACCACCGTTATCTATAGATAAGCGACTCAATCAAATCGCTCAATCATACGCTGAACATTTAGCAGCTACATCAAAATTTGAACATAGCGGAAATAAACTTGGAAAGGAACCACTAGGAGAAAATCTTTACATGCAATGGATGTCTAACGCTCAACCTACTTCATCTGCAAAAAAAGCAGTAAAAAGTTGGTACGATGAAGTAGCCTTACATAACTTTAGACGTCCAACATTTTCAGCTAAAACCGGTCATTTTACACAACTGGTATGGAAATCATCAAAATTATTAGGTGCTGGAATAGCTTTTTCGGCTGATAAACGCACAGTATATGTCGTAACGAATTATTATCCAGCTGGGAATATGATGGGACCAGGCTCTTTTGAAAGAAATGTTTTAGAAGCAAACTGTTAAGCGCATCGTTTTTTTACACAGACGAATACACTAACAGGAATAAAACGAAATTTAAAATGCTAATCACTTGAAAGAATCAGCAACACAATAAAATAATGGGCAAAGAGTTTATACACTTATTTGTATAAGAAAATTAAAAGGATAAAAATACATAAAAGTTTTACAAAGAAAAGTAGCTCAGTTTTGTTGGCAGTAAGATATGAATTTCATTGGATTCTTCTTCAGTTCGGCAGATAAATATTGAACTCTCACAATGACCATTCTTTGTCATATGATCTCGATCTTCAGTATATCAAGAATCAGATGAAGTTCAATCTCGAATAATTTAATTTATCTTTGCTATCAGTGTGAAGCTAGCACGACGGAGCTAGCACGATGAAATAGAGATTCAACTATAAGCCTTCTCAGAAGTATTGCCGGCCCATAAAAATCAGACCATTCGATGCAGAATTTAATGCTGGATCGGATGGTGATACTTTTATTCCCCGGCAATACTTAGGAAAAATTTTTACCTACATCTTTGTTTTCTTCTAAATAGGACAAGAAAAACCGCATAGAATTTTCTCAAAGTATTGCCGGAGAATAAAAGTATCACCGTCCTATCCAGAATTAAATTCTGCATCGAATGGTCTGGTTTTTTTATAGGCCGGCAATACTTCTGAGAAGGCTTATAGTTGAATCTCTATTTCATCGTGCTAGCTCCGTCGTGCTAGCTTCACACTGATATCTTTGCTCATGCTCTGACTACATGTTCAATATATTTGTTCGAAAGTGTCATTTTATTAGCTCAGATAGAACGCGGAAAGTTTCAATGCTTTCTATTGCGAACAATCCATCGCAGAACTGTTAAATTGTTCTTGTCTTTATGAAGTTAACTTAGTTGGTGTTATCAAGACCGAAAAAAAAACACTTTCATTCTATCGTCATGAACATGCCTGGGACCTGCCGTAAAAGACTCTACCAATGGTCTCTATTGCGTACGTTTCATTTTCTTGGCATGTGATAGAATGCTTAAGAATCCAACTCGTGCTATTTTTTGCTTCTTAAACGTGTATAAACAAACTATCGGAAGAGTAATGGGCTGGCTTTAGCTAGATCGAACATACTCAAAATACTTCAACCTTTCGTTGATATATGATCATAAGTGTTAACACTTCCTTTTGTTTGAAAAAATGTTTTGTTTGTGAGAATGTTATCATTATTATTGGCAATCTTGTTTTGAAGTACTGTCAGTATGCACTCAAACAGAGAAACTTGATAGCTAATTAAAGAAATGTACTCTTGAAAAATGTTCAATCTAATTTTCATTTAACTATGTCCTGCCATAATAAATACCAAAATTATTATGAACGAGATAGGCTTCGATTTCAGTGGAGAGCTGCTATGTATTTCGAAGAAATTTTTATGGAATCGAATGTTTCTGTTGGTGCTTCATTTATACATTGATCAACATAACTTTTGAACGGGCGTTCAAAGTAAAAATATTGAAAGAATTGAGCAATACAAGTCACATGTAAGACTAGTGTTTACTAAATTATTATTCTATAAACATTTACTTATGCTTCAATGCACTTTTCTAAGCAGTTGCATTAATTGAATTTATTCCATTTTTTTCCAATATATTCCTTCGCCCCATTAAATGCATTCTACTCGATGACTAGTTAAAAGACAAGAATAACACTTTTCTATACGTAATTAATGAAATAAATTTCACAATTAGGAGCATCCAACAGTACTGAAATCGCATTGTTTTCAAGCAAGTGATTATCGTTAACTTATACACAAAAAAACAAATTCAAGAAATTGAAAGGGTTCAGCATATTGATAGCATGATCTAAGGAAAGTAGACTTTGTCTGTTGATTTCATATTTCTCAATACTGTTGAATGTGATAAATTCAATTGAATTCAAATAACTTACGAACGATTATTTTGATTACCATAATTTACTGTTACTATTGATTGATGTTTGTGAATAATTCTAAACAAGTGATGTATGTCATTTTAACAACGACTGTTAGTTGAACGGCTGTCTCAATTACGACTGCATACTCAGAAAACTTTACAAATAGTGTTACTTCTGTATCACAACGAACGCAATGGCAAAATTTTGTTCTTGTTCAAGTACGGGCTATGACATATGTTCAAGGTATTGGCAATTCAGGTTATGGTGGAGCAAGTACTGCTTGTTGTAATGAACTAGCTAGAACCATGACTGTAATATTTCAATGGTAACATAATCTGCGTTCAAAAGTGGCGGATTATATTCATTATTTGAACCATTGAAAATTTATTTCTTTTATTTCAAAAATAAATTTATCGAGAAAGCTCTGCAATTCGAAATTGACTGAATACTCTTTTTTGGAACGAAGTCAAAAAAGAAAATATCAGCTGAGCTTTTCCAGCAAAATAACTAGGAAAGTATTAACAGCAACTTTCTAAAACTCATGATTATCTTTGGCATTGCGGACCTGTTTTGTTTTTACTGTTTAAGGGATATTGTGTTGTTTAACGGAAGTTACTCTTGTAAAAGCAATCTGTGGTCATATCCATTATTAAAAAATGATAATGCTTGATTTTTCTGAATGAATTCTTCTATATTGATGCATAAGCTATTGGGGAAAATGCTATTTAAATGAAACATGGTCAATCACTTTGCAAATCATTTTCTACACATTATCAATTAATTATATTCTTTTGGAGTAGCATCGAAAAAAGCACAGAGGCTTATCAAGGAACGAGTTCAGATCAACACAAAAAAAATAGATAGTAAAATTATCGGTCGAACTATGGAAAAAATTGATAACTGTAAGATGATTGTTGTCGTTTGTCTCTTAAATCTAAACATAATCGTATTTTATTTTTCTTTGTCGCTGTCACGCTTTTTCGACTATACGAAGTAGAACTATTTTAATCGAAAATAATATGATAATGCAGACCTTTCTTATATGAAAAATATGTAACATGGTCCTATATTGATTTTACTTGGGGTATACCAAAAGTCCTGGCCACGAGATCTTTAATTCGACAAAATCCTTAGTTTTGAAAGTTTTATTGCGCGAATATAGATAGTAATATGCCTGCTCCTTGATACTGCATATATTAGTCCCATATTGGATTTAATTCTAACACTCATTTCGATAAAATCTATAATGCTCATGATTAGCAAAAGTTCTGAAGGCATCAAATAAATATATAAAAAGAAGAACATATTTCTAGTTTCATTTTATTAGATGTTCAAAATAGTCACGGAATGTAATGTTCTTGAACATGACGTCATAGAACGTTACACGAGAGACAAATAAACAACATAAAATATTCCAGAATGTATCCGAACATTCCACAAGGATCTGCTAGATATTGGTATAGCCACTAGATTATAGATTTTCTCCAAAATGACTGTTAGAATTAAATCTAATATAGGGCTAATATATGCAGTATCATAGAGCAGGCATATTACTATACATATTCGCGCAATAAAACTTTCAAAACTATGGATTTTGTCGAATTAAAGATCTCGTGGTCAGAACTTTTGGTATACCCTAAGTAATTAGCTACTTCAAGCACGATCTTCCGTTTACAATCATAATTTTAGGAAAAAAAATTCAGTGAGTAACTTTATTGACGTAGTAAAGAGTAGTATAATGAAAAATATGTTCAAAAATTCAACCCTAATAGTTTGACTTAATTTTTTCTCGAAGCCGTGCTAATTCCAATATGGTTGTCTATGATATTCAAAAAACTACCAACCTGTTTTGCAGCACACTGAGCTGTCTACTCTTTGCTTTTCTAATTCCAAAACATACGACGCAAATAAAGGTACTGCTTATAATTAAATCTAAATATAGGCACAGAATAAATCAATCTATAAAAAGGATATGATTATGTTGTTTCTATATGTCATTTTAATTCTGAGAATTTTGGGTAATTTGAAATGAGTTCTCTGATTAATACCCAATAAATTATAACAATGGGAATATTAGAATATTGTTAAGAGAATATTTTTATTGTTTCAAAAAAATATACTTTATTCTAATTGCATGATTTATAGTTCTGTTTACATTACGTTTCATAGTCATGACTCGAAGCGTTCAAGCGTAACATTATACGAATGATTCACATGTCACATATTTATATAAGCGTCTATTTACATACAATTGTTCTGTTTTAATCGATTGAGTTTGGTATAGTTTCATCTGAATTTTAACATTGGTTGAAAAACAAATCTTCATCAATGTAATAATTTAATTCCAAGATTTTCTCGTTTTCTTTTATGCGAATATATTTTCCTGTAGGGATCGAAGATTCTCACGACTTATGATACATCCAAATCAACAGTTTGGTCAACATCACGATAGAAGATTGGTTCTTAGACCTAGACATCGATATCAACATCCATTAGCTTTTCATATAGATATGGATATGAGAAATCTTCGAACGCATAGATACGGTAAGTTAATAATAAATGCAAAACAATAAATTTTATTTTTGTTTTCTCTTTTTTTTAAGAGAGTAATCGGACACGTCATTTTAATAATGACAAATATATTCATGAAATGTTAAAACTACATAATTATTATCGTGCACGTCACTGCTCACCACCATTAGCTATAGATCAGCGACTAAACCAAATCGCTCAATCATATGCTGAACATTTAGCCGCCACATCAACATTTGAACATAGTGGAAATAGACTTGGAGACAAAGCTCTCGGAGAAAATCTCTACATGGAATGGATATCTTATGGTCGAGTGAAAGCTACTCCAAAAGCAGCTATGAGTAGTTGGTATGATGAAATAGCAATGCATGATTTTGAACATCCAAAATTTTCATCAGAAACAGGTCATTTTACGCAACTAGTATGGAAATCCTCGAGAAAATTGGGTGTTGGCATAGCTTTCTCAGAGGATAAACGAGAAGTTTATGTTGTTGCAAATTATTTTCCGGGTGGAAATATTACTAATCGAGGATATTTTGAAGCAAATGTTTTACCAGCAAATTGTTGAATCTTTTTCTTTTGCTCAACATACGAAATTATGTTTTCGTAGAAGAGGAAAAAATAAAAATAAACATGGATAATTCTGAATGTTCGAAACGAAAGGTTGATGGCGAAAGTAGACGGTGAGAATTTTAAGAAGATATAGAACGAGCTGTGTTATGCAATGAATTGACATTTAGTTTGCTTTTTTTTGTTCGAACTCTTCGTCTTACAAAAAAAGAAATAGTTCTTCGCTGGAAAATTATTCTAGCATGAGACTTGTTATAGAATTTCGACGAGACCAATACTAATGTAATGAATACAATGAACTTGAACAATAAAATTAATATTGCTGTAGATTCAGGCTTGGCTATTTCAGTTTGTTTTCGATTGAAAGCTCAAATCAATTTTTCTTAGTATTCATATGGCAGTCGATGTAATCGACGGAATACTTTTATGATCAACTAAAGTACTAAAAATCTAATAAACGACATTCTCGCATCCATGCTATCTTCAAACTTTTCTAACGTTGTAGTGATACTGTGAGAGACTAATTGGGAATATTAGAAATCTCGTTTTTTTTCCCTATCAATCTTCTATCTTAAACAGAGTTCGCTGGACCTAAGAGTTTCATATATATTTTGGAGTAGATGTCAATAAATAAAATAATTATGAAAATATTTGAAAATCATTGCTGTGATGTAATTTGTGAAAACAATACGTACGCTGAAATATCTTATTATGCCATTTGTTGTTTATTTCTTATCTTGGCACATTGTATTCACTGCTTTAGTTATTTCTTCTTTGCTGCGATTTTGAACTGTAGGTTACATAATCCTTGTACATGTTGCATCCACTAGCGAGATAGTTTTTCTCCTTACTCTCAACTTGAGAGTTTCTCAAGTACACATGAAAAGTTGACTTTATTGAAACCGGATCATGTCTTATAATGAATCCAAGATGTCGCATTTAGTAGCGTGTTAACAACAACAGGTAAATATCGCAATGGTTAATTACGTTAAATGGTATACAAACAATATTATAATGGTTAATAAGCTAAATAAACATTCATTTCATATTTTTCTTTCGATCTAATTTTACATGTGGTATCCATCCATCGCATCAAATTCATTAAAATAATGCGTTTTTCGAAAAATGTGAAGCAAGACTTTCCAACCACACATCAAAAGAAACTGGTCTCTTCATAAATACACACATCAACATATTTCATAGTTCGAACAAAATAAAGTGTAAGTGCGTTATCTGTAACTTTTCGTGTCCACCACCTGCCTTCTTTCTTATCGGTAACATGTATTTAAAAGGTTACCACATAGCAAGCATTACTATTTGTGATTATTACGAACACCACGAGCGAGAAACATTTACAAAATGGCGAATAAAGTGGCTTACACTATGAAACTAAAACCGGGCGCTGCTGCCGAATATAAACGAAGGCATGACGAAATTTGGCCTGAAGTTCTCGTTTTACTTCATGAACACGGATTTACAGACTATTCAATTTTTCTTGACGAAGAAAATTTAACATTGTTCGCGGTGTACAAGCCATCTTCGCTTGTTACAGCGTCGAACGATGCTTTACGCCATAATGAGATCATACAACGATGGTGGGCATATATGACTGATTTGGTAGAGTTCAACGAAGATCACATGCCTGTCACTAATTCACTCAAAATGGTTTTTCATATGGATTGAATAATAGAGTTTTTCAAAATAACACCAAGGGGTCACCTCAAACATCGTTTAAGTGATGCATGGCTTTTTTCTTTTTCTTTTATTTTTTCTTTTTCAACATTTTGTAATTAATATTAATACTAAGCTTTTCATTTATTCGATTAATATGCAATACATCTACCATCTTTGGAGATGTAATATATTTCTCTGGTGGCGTCGAGAGAACTTTTATAAATACTCATGATCATAACAGCTGTTAGTTTGAAAATGTATATTGACCGATAGAAAGTGTTATAAAATTATTCGTTTGATAGCGTATTTTTCATAGCGGCATCTCGTTTACTTGAAAGATGTCTTTTTTTTATCAATTGTGTTCTACACAAGATCAATCAAAAGAACATAACCATTCACACCATTTGTCCATCGAATAGAAATTGGCTCTCGTACTCGTTGTTCAATACACAAAAATAGAATGGTTCACTAATGCTTATCACAAAACGAATTAAGAGAATTTTATAAGAAAAATGAGTACGCTTTCGAGGATTTTCTCTGATTGTTCTGCGGTCTCCTGTTGTCACAGACAAAAGTACTTTTAAGCGACTTCAGAAAAGAATTCGCTTTCAAGGGCTAAGTCTTCGTGTATGTTATACACGAATGTTTTATCGGATGAGACCTAATACATAGATGATGCATCGTTATCTTATATCAATAAAACGTCAAAATATGATGTCGTACTGTTATTTGTTTCTCATCATTTACTGCGAAAACGTAAAACGCGAAGAAAGCAATATTTTGGTGTCCCGTCCTTCATTAGTCTCACAACAACAATGAATTCCGCTCCGCCAGTAAATGAAATCGATATTGCTGACAAGCAATCTCTTCAGTCTGTAATCAATTTTCTAGTACGTTGTGTGCTTATTTTTTCATATTATCTTGTACTTACCTCATCTCCTTAGGTAGGATACTTTCCAGACTCATTGGCTTTTTATTATTTTTTGAGTGCAATTCAACAAAATACAATAAAACCAAAAGATTTGTGGCCAAATCAACTGTTGGTTAACGATAAAAATGATATAAAATGCGTGCTGTTTATATATTCTCTCATGAGCTTTAAAAATACCTATGAACCCACAACTGAAGATGAAAAATCAATGAGAAGCGACATCAGTTTCTTCTGCGATAATAAAGAAGACCAACTTTTCGTTTCTATAATTCAACACTATGTTCCATGGTCGAAGGTCAAGAAAATCGTCTTTACCGATTTTCCACATCGATTTTCGTCAATAATTGAAAGTTTTATTCGAGAGAATAATTTAGGTGATGCTCATACCGTAAATTGTCAGCAGATGGAATTAAACAAAGAAACATTTATAGAAAAATGTAAAACTATGACATATACTTGTCCATCAGGTAGCTGTTTTGTGAACAATTAATAAACGAACTAGATCATCGTTTTAGATATTATTATTCGACCGTTAACATTGTCTGATGCATCCACCATCAATGAGCTTTGGGAACACAAATCAGAAATTTCCTTGTATAGATTTATGTATGAAATAGAACATTTATTATCATACGGTATATGATAAAAATATTTCTGAAACTTGAATGAAACTTTTTTTTTTCTTGAAAGGTGCGTTTCGTGGCGAAACTCTGATGAGTTGGTGCATGAGAAAATACAATGGTTGTGTAGCAAACGTTTTTACAAAACCAGAAGCTCGAAGACTTGGTCTTGCGTCGATACTAAATGTCTTTATGGCATCGAAGATTTTGGAACAAGAAGAACGAGTGTTTTCTTTTGTAATCAATAATAACACAGCATCGATCAGCATGTTAGAAAAACTGGGATATAAAAGAACAGGTGATGCCGATTGGTTAGTTTTTACAGCGAAATAAATACAAAGCACCGTCTAAAAATTAGAACCTAATACAATATATTCTGAAACAGCTTTTCGAATTGTTACTTGATAAGGCGTTCTAAACGTTTTTAATATTTAAAAGTGCTGAATGAACTTTAAACGATACAGAGCTGCATTGTTTTCCCTAAGCTCGCAGTCTCCTCTGAAATAGCAGCTAGACCTAAAACGAGATTATGCAGACTCATAGGAATAAACAGAGTGGCATGTTGTCGATTCAAATTTTAAAACAAGACCTTTTACTTATGTATGCTATTAATTTTTTAAGGATTTTTCTTACATATTCTGCGATCGCCTATTTTCATAGACAAAAGGGATTTGTAATCAAGTTCAGCGAAGAATTCGCTTTCAATTGCTAACTATTCGTTTGTAAGCTGCATGAAGGTTCTATCTGATGAAACCTAATACATAGATGATGCATCGTTATCTTATATCAATAAAACGTAAAAAATAAAATGCCGTAGTGTTATTTGTTTTTCATCATTTACTGTGAGAACGTAAAACGCGAAGAAAGCAATATTTTGGTGTCCCGCCCTTCATTAGTCTCACAACAACAATGAATTCCGCTCCGCCAGTAAATGAAATCGATATTGCTGACAAGCAATCTCTTCAACCTATAATCAATTTTCTGGTAAGTTTTGTGTGAATTTTTCACATTACATTGCACTTATATTACCTCTTAGGCAGGACAGTTTCCAGAATCAATGGGACTATGGCACCTTTTGAAGGACATTCAAAACAATGTGGTAAGAAAAAACGATTTGTGGCCAAATCAACTGTTGGTTAACGATAAAAATGATATAAAATGCGTACTGTTTATATATTCTCTTATGGGTTTTAAAAGTACCTATGAATCCGTGACGGAGGAAGAAGCATCAATGTGTAGAGAAATCAATTTTTTCTGCGATAATAAAGAAGACCAACTTTTCGTTTCTATGATTCAACACTATGTTCCATGGACAACAGCCAAATCCATCGTTTTCTCCTCTTTTCCACACCGATTTTCGTCAATAATTGAAAGTTTTATTCAAGAAAATAGATTAGGCAGCACGCATATTACAACTTGCCAGCAGATGGAATTAGATAAAGAATCATTTAAAGAAAAATATAAAACAATGACATATGTGTGTCCATCAGGTACTTGTTTTCTGAGCAATACATTAACCCAAACACAATCTAATATCTTTTTAGATATTGTTATTCGACCGTTGTCGTTGTCTGATGCATCCACTGTCAATAACTTTTGGGAATATAAATCCCCGAGTTCTTTGTATAGAATTTCGCATGAAATCGAGCATTCGCTAGCATACGGTAAATAATAAAGATTTTTTTTTAAATTTTAATATACCTTTCTTTAATCTTCAAAGGTGCATCTTGTGATGAAAAATTAATTGGTTGGTGTTTGCAAAGATATGATGGCTCCATAGGAAACGTTTTTATAAAACCAGAAGCTCGGAGACGTGGTATTGCGTCGATATTAAATGCCTATATGGCGTCAAAAGTTTTAGCAAAAGAAGAACAAGTGTACTGTTTTGTAACCAAAGATAACGTAGCATCATTCAACATGTTACAACAGATAGGATATAAACGCACAGCGGATGCAGATTGGTTAGCTTTTACAGCGAAATAGATACAAGCATAGTTTAAGAAATCTAAAAATATACAGTATGTTTTAAATTAATTTTTCCGGATTTTTTTTTGTATTGTTTTTCATCTGTTTTAAAAATGATAGTTATAATTTTTGTTAATGTAAAGTGATTTCGAATTTATTAATATTCCAATGAAATGATCTAGAAAGATAAAAGAATGCAACCTAATACTTATAAGCAGCCTTGATCGTTATATGAGTAGTTGTTATTGATAAGAAACCAAACATACGAGTGCTACGCATTAAAAACAAAACGAAGACATCTGAATGAAAATATTTTCAATAATAAAAAACTGCATCCGACTCGTTAAATGTGTAATTTGTTGTAATTTTGAGTTTCATTTAGGAGATAAATTTCAATTATATCTGTAGATTTTGCTTAATGGTCAAGCATACGGGTGAAGGCTTCTAGCAAGCAACATGTTTCTCTTAGCAGCTGTTAAGAACATCTTACTCATATTTATTGAAATTTCTCTATATGCTACTAGATATTTGAGATGCATTTCATACGATTTCTTAGTACGTACAAGGTTTTGATGTGATAAAATATCATCATCATCAATACATTCTCGTAGCCTTCGTATATCAGTTTTGCTCTTGGAACTTCTGACAGATGATCAATCATTACGAATGGTAGAATACGCCTTCTTTAATTTGATCTTCCTATCCTAGACAATTGAGTTACGAGAATGTAAATGATTCGACTTTGAGGTAAAAATAGATAATGCAAACTGTTACAATTTCAATAATCACCATGCGAAAATCCAATGAAACACTCGTAAATCATTTTTCTACTAATCATGATGAATCAAATGGTATTTGTCTCAAGAGATAATTCATTAGTCATCTCAGAATGCATCCTAGTTTATCTAAAACCAAACATTTATATTATAATCTTGATTTGTTGAATTCTAATACTATTTTATGGATGTCATATACAGCAAATATAGAATTTTTCGAAACAAGTATTGTTTCTGTACGAGGTGCTTGAGTGAAATTCCGTTTTTTTTTTATTGCTTCACATAGTCTCAAAACTACAATTTTCCACTTGAAGGTTTTCATTTTTCAAACAAGAAGTTCAAACTTTCAATAAACAAATAAAAGAAGTCTTTTAGTATGAAGTACGCAAACGATTTGGAATTTTTACGATTTTCTTTTTGTTATTTCATAAAGCAAATTTTTTGAAGCTGTTTTTTTTGTTTCATATTATTTTTTTGCATGAGCTCTTTTTCGAGTGTCGTTCACTCTGTGTCCAATGTTATTCAAATATTTCTCTTACTCGTTAAAAATGAAGTGTTTGCTTTATTGGTTTTATTTAAGGCATGATAGATTTTCCCCAATGATTAAAATAAATAATTAATCCTACGAACTCTTGTTATTGCACTTGTGAAATGAAACTCTATTTTTCTTTCTTAACGGCAAAGAAGAACTCTCTAGGCTACTATGAAATAAAAAGTAAATCATACATATATCGAGTGAAAACAAAACAAAAAAGATTCTTTAGGCTTTCGATTTTGAATAGAAACATTGAATTCATATGATTATATGCCGATATGTATTCGAGGTTATGCAATGCCCATTTAATACAAGTAATACTTGAATATGAAATACAATAAAAAAAAGTGCACTTGAATCTGAGGACGATCATTGCGATCGCCGGAAGTGGTATCTTTACCAGTGTGTTACTACATCAAGTATCACAGTATTTCACCTTAACTCGCCATTGTGTTCTATCAACTATGATTCTTTTCTCACAAAATGTTCAATGATTTACATCTATCTACTTCTAACGTGCTCAAGGATAATTGATTTTAATAGCTGCATTGTCCCGGCTCTCTCACTATTTCTTTTTTTAATATTGCCGATGTTGCCTTATTCAGCTTGGCACATTGAAACAGATTAATATTTAAAAAAAGATGATAAAATATTGACGTTACAGTTTTTTTTATTAACTCTCTCCTACCGATAGATTCAGTAGGAATTTTGATGATAAAATATTTTCTACAATTATTTATACATTACGCGATATAGAGAAAGAAATGAGAATCATCAATCAAATGTTTATTGATTTGCGTATAAAAAAGGTCGTTATCTTTTAGTTATTCTGCTTCTTCACTGTTCTATGTGTTTATCATTAAATGAAGCCAAATATCATATATTAAATAAGCATTTTATTATTCACCATGCAAAACAAAATGCTTAGAGATTATAGTTACACCTACCTATTGACATAAATGAGGCATAGTGCATAATAAAACATTCGATTATTTTACAAATAAAACCTTTAGCTACAAATATGAACAGTAAATGTTTTAATACTAAGGTAGAAAACATTTGTCCGTATTGTGATAATTGTGCTATTACCCCCATGGGTAACATATCTATAAAGGCTTCCTATTGCGATTAGACCAAAGTTATCCCTGAAAAACTTTCAAGTGCAATATTATATTGTCTTCTTTCATGTTATTTTTTGTATGTATCAGTATTCAAGTGCTTTTTCTATTGAATAGTAAGCATACAAACTCTAGTATAAAATCTTACAATTATTTAAAAATAATGTTAGTTCCTTGGAAATCAACATCATTATGAGACTTTTGGCCAACTCTGTATACTTCTATTTACAAAACGAAAATAGTTGGCGTTAGAATTCACTTTTTATTTCATTGTAGAACTTCAGATGAATATAACATTCCACTCGATTGAAATTTCTTTATACAAAAGACACAACCATGAACCAGATGCTGGCAACAACTGTTGCCACTGCCGTATGTTTCATTTTATTCATGAAAGTTATTAATTAGGATTTTCTTTGAATATTTACAAAATAGAAACGATCATTTATTTTGCATATTCAACCAACTGGAAGAATAATTCTACATGTTCCTTGAACCTTCATAGCAAATATTCTGTTTAGTTTTTTAATATGTATATTTCATAACATATACCATTGATAAGAAATTCTTGGTATGTGAATATTTTTTCTTCATTATTTATTTAACTTTGACTAAACAAACAAAAGATATCTCGATGTAGTTAGCCTTCTAATGAAGATAATAATGATGCTTATTGATACGACTACATATAGTCCATTAGTTTATCGATAAGCTATACCATTATTTGGAACACATTTTTACATTCGAGTTAAAGAAATAACAATGCCTATTGATGATTTTTTTAAGTAGGAAAATTTATAGTTACTAATTGAACAATATAAGCAAAGATAGAAGCTTGAAACATAAATTTTCTTTTTCATGAAAAGAATAAACTCATACATTTTTTAACATTGAATGTTTCAAGCGAGTATTTAATTATCGGTTGAAAAACAAAATCGATCATCATGTGTGATTTCCTATGTTTAACGCATATCACTTATTTTCTCGTTTGTAGAAAAGATAATTTATAAACGATCTATTTCTGTTCATTGTGATAGTTGATGATATTTTCAATGGCTGACTTATTATCAAATACATTAGTCCGATATTCTGAAATCATTATTGTTACGTAGGAGTAACTCATCTTACACGTTCAAAGAAAAATAGAACAAACGTTTAGACATGACAGACCTAACTAGATTTCATATAACAGAAATACGCATTTAATATTGAACTATGAAAGAAAAACTCTATTTCTAACAAACGATCTATCCATCAATCAATCATCGATGAGAACGATGACATTGAGTGGTTTCCACATAAGATGACCCATTAGCCTCATATGTTCGATTGACATTTTTTCAGAGTATGACATAATATGTATAGTTGTTTGAGTTCTTTTTCTTCTTATATGCATCGATAGATCAATGTCTGTATTCATTACGTTAATCGGAGGTATCTTTAGTTTTCTTTTAAAGTAGCGTATTAGAGAGAAATGGCATAAGTCACTTAATTATAATTGCGTAATAATTTATAGATTAACTCGAAGTCGAAAATTTTCAACTAATATTCTAGAAATTTATACTACTGATAGCTAGCTTTGAGTGTAACACTTCAATAATTTCATGTTTTCATAGATATGACTTGATTGATGTGCTTTTCATATTATTTTCTTTGACATTGTATTAAGTATTATAAACATTGAATAAAAAAAAAGAAGAACTACTGATGCTTATAAAGTTTCCTTTTGAATCCGTTTAAATGTTTTATAAGTATATGAAGGAAAAGATAATCATAAGCAATTATATAAGAAATCGGCATTTCTTCATTTGTAAAAGGCTGTATTAACATTAGAAATAAGTTAGCAGAGTACATGTGACATTTTGCTCGTTACGTTATGTGATCAATTTATAAAGCAAAGGATTACAAGGAAATAAAACTTCAAAAAGAAAAATTTTATCCTTGTTACACCGATAGCAGATTAGATCGAATGATAAAATATATGGTGTAAATTGAACCTAATGTTAAAAGTATTTTCACTCTCCATTATAAAAAGATTGTCAAAAATGAATAACGAATAATGCTTATACGATGAATATAGATGTATTGAAGATAAACTATGCCTATACTTTTGATTGCCAGTGTCGATGATAAGTTCGAGGACATGAACATAGGACCTCATATGGTGAACATCAGTAACTAATATACACAGCCTCATTCAATCGATGACAGAACGAGAGGGATGAAAAAATCATCGATCGCTCAATTATTAGCTTTCTATATGAAGAATAAACTATATATACATATATATATATAACATACAAGATATCACTATTTACTTGATCATCGTTAATTATTTCCTCATATATATTCTATTCTATTTTATATAACATAGATTTCATAATAGGTTTTATAATGTAAACATCTTATGATTTTGATTCAATATTAGCATTTGTCTCTCATCATTATCAAAATAAATATCATGATTTTTATTTTCTTATTTACTTGTTAGTACAATTATTGAAGTATGCATGTGTGTGTGTCTATTAAATAAAGATTTTTCCCAGATTGAAATTCGATGTGATCTTTCTCTCGACAAGAATCAATATTTGACATTTTCAATAGGACATGAATACAATGCAATGGTTGTAATACTATTCTCTCGGCTCATGCTGTTTATCAAGAGATAGTTGAGAATATCCGTTGAGTAGTAAATATGATCACCTCAATGTACTATTTATTATTCTCAGTAGTGTGCTTCAAAGAATACTACGAGCTTAAATTTGTCGTTATTCTTGTCTGATACGTAGTGCTTCATATATACTTAGTCGTTATTATTCAAAAGATTTATAATAAGAGAATTTTATTAATTATCTAGTCCGTTCAGTTTTATATATAATGATGTTCTCTCTTGTCGATTCATTATTGGACACATGCTGATCTGGTGCCCTGTGGTCATTATTAGTAAGCAAAATCAACTATTCTTATGCATATGATTATAGAACAATGCATTTTTCACTTTGCAAAGCAATTCAAATCGATTGAATTGGTGATCTATGCTCTCCAGAAGAAAAAGAAGCGAAAAAAAAATATATATATATCATTCTATATCACCTCAGAATACCTTTGAGTTATAGCAAACTATTGCTTATAAACGACAGCAGAAAAAAAAACACATTAATTGGAACAAGTGAGACTAGAAGTCGTTTAGACGCATACCATTTAATTATAGTCCATTGAATGTAAATGTACATATAATAATATTGAACTACGAAATAGAGTGAGAGAGGAGAGAGACTCTTGTTTCAATGAATGATCGATGGATGAATCAATCAATCATTGATCGATGATGAAAACGATGACATTGAGCGACTTGCACAGTACGACCCATTAGTCTCGTATGCCGGCTGATGTTCGTTCATATTATGACATAATGTGTAGTTGATTGAGCTTTTTTTCTCTTTTTCTTACTGCGTATGTTGCATATATTCATAGATGGTAAAAATGACTGAGCAGTTTGAGTCGTGCATACGTGCATGCATTTGACACGCCGATGCTCCAAGGTCTGTTTATCGTATGTGCAATCAATTTCAGTATGATGATGAGAATAGCAGCAGTAGTATCGGGGCTAGATTAACACATCTCACGTTTTCTCATGTTCGGTTCTATCTTGCAGCAGTTGTTTGTTTTATCGTATCGGACGATTACGTTCTCCCTCACCCTCCCTCCCCCTCTCTCTCACTCTTTTTCAGTACTGATAATAAACTGTTCAACCTAGCTTCTTTTCTCTTTTCTATACTCCATTACATCATGCTTGTTTGCACCTCTCTCTCTCTCTCTCTTGTTCTTTTTCTCTATAGTGAGACAAAATGATTTCCACGAGAGTAGTAACTCATTCTCAGTACATATAACCCTTCACTGTATATCGATTACGGATAAATGAGAACAAAAGAGAAAAACTTTCTATTCTTATTACTTCGAGATAATTGTTGATCTTTCAACAAAAATCTTTGACAGGCATGATCAATGCCGTTAGATATCCGTATTGATATTGTATGTATGTATGTAGGCATACGCACCTTTATATACATAATATATAGATAGATGAATAGATATATGAATATGCTGTTTCTTTAAACGTTAATAATCCTTGACATTTCAGTGGACACACGCACACACACACGCACAAACACGCGTACACACATATAAAGCTCATAAATAGGTGTCAAAAAGTAGATAAAGACCAAGTCCAACTCACACATCAGTTGCTGCTGCACTTTCAGCTGTTGACTCAGCAGCACTTGTTTTTAGATTGTCATAAGCTTCATCGCTTGGAAATCGTTCATGTTTTTGTTTTTGTTTTTCATGATGGCCAAAAAATTTTTGTTTCCTAAGGAATTTAATACGTTTGTGTAGAAAGAAACCAATAAGTATTAATACAGTAATAATCAAAGTAAACACTATAAGTATAATTACAGTTCGAAGTATTTCGTTAAATAATGAACGTTCTTGTTGAATAATAATTGGCTTTTCACCATTGATTAATGGTAATCGTTTACCATCAAGATATTGTTTGAGTATAAATTCTTTCCATGCACGATCATCATCTAGTATATCTGGTACTATAGGGTCTGTTTCATTTAAAAGATCTGGTGGCGATTCAATATTGATTTTTGCTGAAAAAACGACTACATTTTCATTATTATCTTGCCTAGTATTATCAATTTTCTCATTATTGTACCGATTGAAAGAATTGGATGATAATTCGGGCTCATGTAAAATACAATCATAATCGACAATTAAATGTTGAGCATAAGTTGTACTTGTGGTTAATGATGTACATGATGACGAATCCATAGGAATACATCTAATCGATATTGAACAAGTACGGTGATTATTACAACCAAGATAATGTTTGTTGAGGCGTCGTTGACATGCACTAGGTGCACAACCGCTACCCGTATAAAAAATAACCGTACGTAATTTAATAACAAAATTTAAAGGACACGATAAAAGACGAACACTAGCTGTTGTATTGGATGCCTTTTCATTTGCACAACAAGTTTCAAACTTATATGTCCAAGATGGTAAAATAAGAGGGATAATAAGAAATAACAAAGAAAAAAGAACTCGATTTGTAATCATATTGTTTCGAAGAAATGTCTTTGAAGAAAAATAATCAACATCTAAAAAGCAAAAGAATATAAGCATCTTGTTCTAATTAGATAAGCTTTTCCTATATCAACATATATTTACACATAAATAGTAATGAAACAAACGGGTAAAAAAGCTAAGAAATCGTCTCTTAGATGATTGCTCAATATATATTTTGTAATACATACGTGCTATTGTAGGAATCTGTGAGACTTTTTCAGTGCCTATATTCTTATACCTTCTTTTCTCTCTACTATATGTATACACATATTTATTTGAATTCGTTCGAGTGTCTATGTTGCACGAGTGTCTGCATAATTCTCTTGCATTTCATGAACTGAACAGTTGATGAGGATCAGCACTCTCTTCGCTCTTGTCATGAACTGTAGCAAACACAATTGCATTTTTTTTTCTCTCGCTCTCCTACTCTTCCCTTTTCTCTCTTCTCCTCTCCTCTCCTCTCCTCTCCTCCCCTCTCCTCTCCTCTTCTCTTCTCTCTTTGGCTCTTTTGGTACTGCATGTATATTGTAATAACAACAATACCAGTAGCAGTGCGTCCTGAGATTAAACGATCTCTTTTTCTTTTAAAGAACACATATACGTATTCTTCTCTCGTTTTTTCCTACTATGTGAGTCAGTGATAGGTATATACATACATACATATATACATATACCATTAGTGATGGAGCTCCCTGCCTTTCTTCTATGCACATTACGGTTATGCGTCTGACAAGGCTTTACGTTTACACAATATAGAGCACTTTGCTGATGGGCGTTCAAGGTCAGGGTCATGAACACGTTTGTCTTCACCAAAAATCGATTATTTGCCCATATATAAATATATATATATATGTATATGTATATTGAAAGAAAGAAAAAAAGCAAGGCTCAATCATCTCATCGTCACTCGACGAAATGTCGATTCACGTGGGAAAGAATTGATTGTTCTTTTCTAAATGTATATGAATATGTTCATATGATACACTCGAGTTGCGTCAAATAGAAGAGTGACAAGCACATGCATGTTCACTAACAAGCATTCTATAGTTGTAACAAGCGATCATATCATCATCGTGACAATTCTCTGTTGTATTATGAACAAATTACGTCAGTTCTGTTTCTCTAACTAGTTATTTTTGCATTTTCTTGCTTAGATCAACAACAAAAGAGACATAATCATTATTGAATGTACAATATTACAAGAGCAACAGTAGCAACCTTTTCCTTTGCTCCCTCCTCTTGAACGGTTCCTTTCATGACTTAATGATACTAATATATGGACGCCAGATAATCTATAATCGCATCATCATGCTCAAATTGAATCGGAATAGAATATTCTAATCCTTTTGGATCGTATTAGTACAGGAAGTTACTGCTTGTTACATCATTTCTGTTACTGATGAATTTAGGTAGAGATTTCGTTTAGGCCTATTTTATTGAATAACATTAGACTACATCATTGTTATATTGACCAAAGAACGGCAAAAAAAAAATATATATATATATAAAGGTTGCCAAAACACGTTTTTTTCTTCTTGTTTATCAACCAATTTTAATACCGATGTTTTGATTGTTGTCAAATTACTAAAATAAAAACAGAAAAAGGTGTCGTGTCATAAGTTGTTTTTCTTCTTCGTTAAATTATGGTATCGATTCGTCTAAAAGTTCAAGTTGGTGATAGTAAATCAAATAATAATTCTTACCGGCAATCAGTACCACCACCACCACCGCTGAAATTTGTTTTCCATTTTGTTATTTCACCATCTAATACAATTGCAGATCTTATATATTTGCTTGAAAGGCATATCACTGAAAAATATTCATATAAAAATGTAAAAATCATCCAACTCATGACTGATGATGGTTATTTACTATCGAACGATGATTCTTGTTTGGGTCTACTAGAAGATAATGATCGATTAATTTGTTATGATATGAATAAATTTATAGAAGATAATTATTTGACGTTAGATCTTGAAAATTTATGGCTGGAAATAAAACAACATGATGCAAGTGATAATTTTGAAAAATCTATTCAAGTCGGTTTGAATAATTTGGGAAAATTATTTATACGAATATATGGAACATCAACTATCCGTGGACTTTATATGTTTAGTATATATGAATTAATAAAAATCGCTAATAGAAAGGAACAAAGTAATTATAACAAAATCAAATATTATAAATTTAAAACGAATATTTATTATTCGTTTTGTTTTAGATAATAGTATTGCTCGATTGAATGATAAGAATTGGTTTATTGAAGCAAAATGGGAATATGATTCTATTTCAGAAGCATCATTATTTCTTCTATGCAATTTCAAAATCGGTTCAAATGAACACATTTGGTCTAATAAATTACATCTTTTACTAGATGAGCCACGCATGTGTATAGAAAGAGGTGAAATAATTTGTTTATCAGATCAAAAAACTCAAGATGATAATTTAAGTGATCAACAACTAGAACATTTAAAAGAACTTACTTCAAAAATTCAATTAACAAAACGGATTGGCCCAGAAATAGATATCGATCGCGATAGAAACAAAACGATAACTAAGCATGATTGCGAGGGCGATTCATTAGTTCGAATGGCTTATGGCAGTACAAATACAGTAACATCATATCAAGATTTACGTGTGTCAGACGATGGAACGTTTCTTCAACATTTTGTGATCACACATATTAATTTTTCTAAGAAACTAACTGATGCATCAGATGTTTTGCTTCAAGAACATTTGGCGTCTATCGATAAACCTATTTCCGTTGTAAAGTTAACTGTGTTTTATCATGCCGATAATGGGTCATGGTATGAATGTGAAGATATAGATATTGCACCAATCACACTACGCAATCAAGAGCCAATGTGGTTAGCTGATTCACTGATTAATATTGAACCAGATAAATTAGTATCGTTTGTTATCAAAGGATATTTACGTGTTAAAGGCAAACCTGGGCGAGATAATGCAACGAGAAAACGAATTCACAAAAATTTATCACAACCATTTCAACTTAAAATCGTTATAACAGATAATTTTCATAAGCAATGTTCATTAATTGTTGAACAATTAAATAAGCCTCTAGAATATGATACATCGGAATCGTTTGTTAAATATAATCAATCGTCGATTAATAATTTACTAGCTTTCGTTTATGCTGATGATTGTAATGATGATGAACGAGTGTTTATGGCTATTTATATAGATAAAGAACATCAACTTGTGATTAAATCTGGTCATTCGTATTCAATAACGCTTGGCCGAAAAAATATTCGTACTATGGAGTTTGAAGCAAAACAAAATCAAACAACAGAAGTATCGTTTGATTCAATTTATTATCAATATGATAAACAGGAAAAAAAAGCAACAGCTTTATTTGATTCAGAATATTTTATTTTCTATGCGATTCGATTAGAAATATCAACAAGTACATCAACAACTGAAGAAACTGTACTCTTACCATTAGAAACAATCAAATAATAAAATAATTTTGAAGGGGAGTGCCTCTAAAAAACAAACTTGTTTTTATTTTAATCAAGAAAATTCAATTAAAAC
Organism: Rotaria socialis; assembly: GCA_905331475.1. Taxonomy (NCBI): domain Eukaryota; kingdom Metazoa; phylum Rotifera; class Eurotatoria; order Philodinida; family Philodinidae; genus Rotaria; species Rotaria socialis. Next base: position 43,167 of record CAJNYU010000687.1, on the reverse strand, counting down.
ATTTCGTAGTGAAAGTTTTGACTCGATATCAAAACTTTATGAAGTGATATGTAGATTTTGGTATATTTCGAACTGCAACACTAATGCAACCAGATGAACGTTCAGACTCGCATTAAAATATAGCTAATACATATCTGGTGCGGCCGACAAACAAAAGTCTGATTTTTCTCAAAAGTTTTTCCACGAAGGAAACATAACATAAAGATAACTCGTTCTATTATGTTATCGAACTGATCTTTGCTTTCACTGTGATATCGAGATTCATATTCTCGCGTCTGAAATTACAGAAGAACCTTCGATGCATAGACGCGTTGAAAAAAATATTCTACTATGACACAAAAGAAAAGTAATCTGAAACACTGTAATTTAAGACTTACCCGTTTAAACTAATACGAAAAACTGTTTTTATTCCATCCTATTCGAAGCTCAGCTTGAGCGTTTTACTTACTTATCATAGTTAGCGATGCAAAATAGTCTAATCATTACTGATAAAAGTTCAATTTCTCAGGAAGAAAACGTTATTTTATCAAATATGAGGCTTGAGAGACATGTACGTAATTAATCTAAATCACATAATATTATTCATAGACAGGACAGAAGTACTTTTGAAATAATGCATTTTGTTTTCGCTATGAAGTTATTAATGATTCAACGAAAATAATCTTGTTCCGAGAAAAAAGTTTAAAGTACGACATTCTGACTTTCAAAAAAAACATATATTTCTTATTTGCTCTGTGCAAAGAAATAAAACTAAAGAAACATAAAAACTCGATGTGAGTCTTTGATCAATAAAAAAAAAACTTTACACAATGCACTACACTCATCAGAACGCAAAAGCATCAAAACAGCACACCGCTGTTCTATAACTAAAAACTGCTGGCATTGTAAAAATGGCAGACTCCTTTAGTTGTTGTTTGGTTTGTCCAATCACATTTTCGTTATTTCGTGATCCAGTGATTGCTGAAGATGGTCATACATACGAACGTGAATCTATTATTGAATGGATCAAACATGATTCCACTAGTCCATTAACACGTGAACAAATTAGTATTGCAGGATTGCGTCCGAACCATACTGTTCGAAATTTAGCCAGTGAATTTCAAAAAAGTTTGTCAAAGCGTCATTACAAATTTAAATTAGGTGTTGATATTAAACGTCTTCCAAATCCATTCTTTCAATCCGCTGGTAAAGCACTCTTCAAAGCTCAATGGATTGGTAATCCAAATGGGCCAGACATTGCTCTACTGAAATTATTTGGTGCTCGCGCTGAAAAAGAAGCATCATTTTATGAGCAGTTAACTCGTCATCCACATGTTGTTTATACATATGGTTTAGTTGAACAACCGGATGCAATTACCAGTACTCATATTTTGCTTTTACAAGAAATGGCACCTCTAGGAAGCCTAGTTAATGTTCTTGATGATTATGTAGAAAATCATCCTAATAAGCCACTATCTGATAAATTACTTAATCATATATTCTTACAAATATCCGATGCAATGATATTTTTATCATCGAAAAGTGTTATACATGGTGATTTAGCTTGTCGTAATATATTAGTATTTCATTTTGATGTCGACGATCCACATAGAACATTAGTTAAGTTAACTGATTTTGGTATTAGTCGTGGCAGTTCGCTGTATTCAAAAATTGATGCCGTACAAACAGCTATTGATACTATACCCATTCGATCGTCAGCGCCGGAAGTACTTGAGAATAATTTTGATAATCCACTTGATGTTTATTCAGAAAAATCAGATATGTTTGCTATGGGTGTACTAATGTGGGAAACGTATTCAAATGGAAAAACGCCATGGGGTGAGGTTGCTAAAGAACAAGTAGTACGTAAGAAAGTAATCGATGGAGAACGTTTATCTCGTCCAGCGAATTGCAAATCAGATTGCCAATGGAATTTAATATTAAAATGTATGTCGCAAGATTGTGATGATCGACCAACTTTTGCGGAATTAGCAACAGAATTGAAAAAATTCATAGATCCAGATAATAAGTCAAATTTAAAAGTTAGTGATTGACAATTTATTGATATTATTCACATAGAAAATTTTCCTAGAACTCGTATCCATTGGTAAACAAATCGAAAAGTTTACCATTTAAACAAGAAGAACAAGGTATATAACTGTTGTTTTCCTCTCATTATTTTCATGTGATTCAAAGATCAGTTAAATATTTCTAGAAAAACTAGACGAAACTTCACGATCTTCTTTCGGTATGTAGAGCTAGAAAGCTTAGCTAATACTTTCATTTTATTTCTACTCTTTCAATAGTCATACAAGAAACCAAATCAATATCTTCTGATGATCATTCTGAAAAAACAAATCCGTCTGGTTCGTCGACTGGCAAATATGTAAAGAAAGCATGTAATTTGTAAGCAAAAAAATCAATTCTATTTGATTGAAAAATAAGAAGTACGTTCAAATATAGTTTTGAACAGAAAATAATAGAACACAAACAACCATTGATCGGCCAACGATGGAAATCAACGTCAAAATTGACATCGTTGAATGTACCAAAAATAACTGATAAAGCATCACCTCGCGAAGAATTAATCAAAGTAAAACTTGTCTTTTCTCTATAATCAAGTGAAATTCTGGCGTTGTTTTTTCATTTGTTTCTAGTTAACAAAATGGCATTAAGGTGATAATACAAGAAGAAAAATTACTCTGTTGAATGTTTTTATCGTTATTACGACACGTAGACGAAAGATGTTTTTTTCTTCGATCGTCAAAAAATACACAAATTTACTTTCTTTATTCATGTAGAAATTTATAGTTTAACTAAACGACAATGGTTTTTATTTTGACGAGGAATAGTTTGATAAGTTGTTTCTTATATTTAAAACAGGCCTATCAGAAATACTCTACGTTCCAATGGAATAGTTGCGATAAAAATTGTGTTTTTTACCCTACAGATGCTTTTGTTCGTTCTGTGTTACAAGGTGTCACGCTTTTTTTGTCCTTTCTTTTTCTTTCACATAACAAATCGTTTCTAAAACAGTAAACTAACTCGACGAGTCATTCTATTGCGATCGTAAATATCGAATTTGTGTTTAAAACTGTGTCACGAAAATTTTAATTCAACATTATACTGAATTTCCACTGTCAATATACATTATTATTGTTCATGCGACATAAAGCAGTTTTAACAATAGAACTCAATAAATATTGAAGATATGCAAAGTATTTAGGAATTATTCGATGATAATTTTTAATCTTTAATAGTGGGATAATGTTCTGATCGAAAAGTTAAAAACCAAAGTAGGCTTGTGAAATTTTTAAATAATTTTATTCAGATACATTGAAATAAATAAACGAAATAGACTATTTATAAATTTTTTCTTAAAGTAATCGAGTGTCAATCTAATCAGAAACAAATATTTTTCGATAGTTTTCTCCGAAGAGAAAGAGTTTTTACGACATTTTTTCCTCTGGGATCTTCAAGTAAAATAGACATGTAATTGTAACGATTAAATGCAGAGAGCGTCCAAATTCCATCCGGGGGTGTAATGCTCTCGTTCGAGTGTAACCTATACATAAGATTTGGTCTTATGGTGCCATTTATTCTCATCACACCTATTGCCTCTATCTTTCTGTCCTTTACATTTGTCTTTATCTATCCTTCTTCTTCGTTCTCTCAAATGGTTGAGTATTTAAGCGTGTGCTTTATATGTAATCGATGCGATTTATGATTTGAAGAGTTAAATAAAGTGTAATACCATCAACACAGGCATCTCTTCTATCTAAAATCGTCACAGTAATACTTAGAATTCGACGATGAAGAATTACTCTAGTATAATTTCACGGCATTAGAATTTGAATTGATAAGGACATTTTTACTTGTTTTCTATCGAATGTTGGTCGTATTTGATACGTTTTAAACAATCGAAAACAATTCAGGTGAATATTTATTTCATTTTTATCTCATGGTCTAGATATTAAGACATGACTGTGCGTGAAACAGATAATGTTACTATTTAGATTACGAGTTAAAACTGAAGTCAAATGGTTTATACTGGCTATTTTTTTGAGTGATATAATTTCGCTGTTTTTCGTCTAAATTTTCCATGAAAGCGATGCAAACACATATCATTTTGTCATGTTCTATTAAAATATAATATTTTATAGGAAGAAAAACGTGTTTTGTGAGGGTATAATCAGCATTTAGTGATACTCAACTACTTACATTACATATTTAAACGGCTACAGAAATAATTATATGAATTCTATTTTCGCTGTTTGCTAATCGTTTTAGACAATAGAAATTTTATGTAGGAAATGATTCAATCGTGAATTATGTGCCTAGATTTCTTTTGGAGCTTAATTGAATAAAATAATCAAGTTATTTAACTTTAGCATCAGCTGTAAATATCAACTAGCTAGATTTGGCTCGTCATCTAGCGCAACGCACTGTTTCCTATATAAACATGTCTTAATTTGTCAATCATGGAATGAAGAATACTATATTAATCATTTGATTCTGTTTTTCAGACGTTGATGACAAAAATAGAGGCTCGAAAACAAAGAACAACTTGCTTAATCATTCATGCAAATAAATTTGCGCAAAAACCTTACGTGTTACTCTTAATAACTACCATTAATTTGATATTTTAGTATGAGTGTCGATCGAAACAAAATATACGTGCGTTCAAGGGTTACAAAGGTGGAAAAAATTGTCTGACCGAATTAACAATAATAAGTATGTCTATCTTATATAGCTAATTTATTATTGTAATTTCAAAAGCGTATTGGGAAGAAAAACGCATGTGTTGATCATCGTTGTTTCAAAGTTTTGTCTCGGAATTCGACTACGTAGTTAGTTAGTTAGTTAGATTTATTAGTCTTCGTTTTAATTAATTGATATTAAACTAATGAAATTATAACCTATCAGACTCGGTAATATTAATTAAAATTTTGTTATTAATACTATGTTCTAGAATTCCTTTAATTCTTGAAATCAATTTTTTCACCTAACTTTAATAATTCTTATAAATGTACACATCAATATTAACTACTATATGTAACATTCCAAAGAATAATTTTTAACAAATAATTTAATTAGTATTTCTTATTTATTTCAAGAAAAAGAAATGAATGATCTAACTGTTTATGATGAACTTTATGCAATAGTTTGTCAAGGTGACTTATCAAATCAACTTGATGCACGTCTAAAAGTATTGCCTGACGTTGATAAAGCTCTTGAGCACGTCTACCAACGAGATAATCAACAAAGAACATTACTAATAGTAGCCGCTTTACATGGACACGAGCTCGTGGCACGAATTTTACTTTCCCATTCTTCCAATGTTAGAAATTTAGTAAAAATTACTGGTAATACATATGATATCAAAGGAAAACGTGCGTTACTTGTTACTGCACTATGGTGTGCTTGTGATCGAGGTCATTATAAATTGGCACAGACACTTATTGATGTAGGACAAGCTTGTATTGATGATTCTTCAAGAAATCCATTATTGATTGAAGCTATTAATAATGAACGTCTAGATACGATTCAATTTTTAATTGAAAACGACCATGTCGATATAAATGAAACAACAGAATATGAATATCGTAAATACAATAGCTTAATGTTTGCTGCAGCATTAGGTCAAACTCAAATTGTAGCCTATCTTGTTGAAAAAGGTGCAAAAGTGGATTATCTCGGAGGAGTAAACAGTGGTACGGCTTTAGGGTGTGCAGCTTTGCATGGCCATTTAGAAGTTGTAAAAATATTATGTTCGGCCGGTGCTTGCCCGAATATCAAGAATAGACATGGCGAAACGCCGATGATATTAGCATATAAAAATGGTCAATTTGATGTTGCTGAATATCTTTTAGATCTTACACAAAATGATTTATATATTGACGAGCTTGAACTCATTGCTTGTTCATTCATAATACCACCAAGAAATAACGATAATGACCCATCGCCATTTGTAAAAATGGTGAATCTGATGCGAAAGTCATTTAAAATTAGAGAGGCAAGATATTGTCCAAAAATAATAATGAAACCGGTTACGGCTTATAATTTCGAAACAGAATGTCAAACATTGAAAGAATTCGATAAAATTCAAGATGACCACGATCGTCTATTTATAGAAGCATTACTGATTCGAGAGCGTATTCTATTACCAAAGAAACTTAAAGGACTATGTGAACCATTGCTAATGTTTGGAGAGAAATTAATCGAAAAAGGTGACTATGAAAGTTGTATTCGTCTATGGGAACATACTTTCTATTTATATCAACTTATGAATCATGAAACCAGTCTTCATCGTTTTGTTTGGATCTTTTGTAAAATGTTAGCAACTCATGTATCAATTTCCCCACAATTATTTCTACAAATATGTCGCTTGACATCTGAACCTTCGCAGAAACAAAATGCAAGTCATTACATTAAAAATACTGTATGCCTTGTAACAATTGCTGCAAAGGTAAACAAGTTTTTTCCTCTAATATAGGAATTTGATTTGTTGTTAAATAGTTTACGTTTTTTTAAATATAGATTCTTGACCAAGAAAAATTGACTAAAGCAGAACGTCTATCGATCTATGAATGGATAAGTGATATTTGTCGTGAGAAACGTACAACACCCTACAGACAGACATTATTACATTTGTCTGTTAATGAACAAACACATCTCGACATCAATTATCGAGCCAGCGAGATTCGACAAATTCTCAGGTAAAGATTTGCTGAAAATTTAAATAAAAAGATCGAGAAAAAAATCTTTATGATTTTTAGTTTTCCAAACTTAGTTACAACTCAACTTTTACTCACTCATGGTTCTCGTTGGATCAATTGCGATGCAGTCGATATTTTAAATGGTGATACAGCTCTTCATATCGTTTCTCAGAGTAATAAACCGGAAGCATTATCCATTGTTAAATTGTTACTCAATGCTGGAGCTCATATCGATTGTCGAAACAAACATAATAAAACTCCATTCGACTCTGCGAAAACTATTGAAATGAAAAATTTACTTCAAAGACAACAAGCATCGGTGTCATTAAAATGTCTTTGTGCCTGTTACATTGTCGAAAAACAAATAAACTATGAATTCATTTGGAGAAAAGATACCAAATTGAATACTTTTATTTATTTGCATGATTGTATAGCGAAACAAAATATAACTTCACTTGATTCCAAAGAATAAACTCTAGTTAGATATGTTGATTTCAAAATTATATCAAATGTGATTTTTATCTATTTTCAATAGAAATCTAACCACGCATTATCACTTTTAACAGTGTACTTTTCTTTGCAAAAATTTTTCTTAAATGTATTTTCCAATTGAAATAGTCTGTTTTCTGTTGTTATCAACAAACACGAAAATAGATCAAATCGATCACACAGATGAACAAAACAAAATAAAAATAAACACGCTAATCTTCCAATAACCATTTATCACGATGTTTTCTTTTTATTTCTGCTCTTCGTGCTTTAATAGTATCGAGTTCTTTTTTAGTTAACTTAACTTTTTTCTTTTGATTACCATTGTTTCGATTTAATTCTTCATTCCAAGCATTGTAATCAAAATAATGATACAATTGACGAAGATCACGTGCTTCTTGTCCAATAAGTCTTTTGCCAGTATGTATTGTACTTGGTATAACAGGTGGAACTGTATAAGGTTGATAGCGCAGATCAGTTTGATTAGTAGCATATGCCATGGGTAGAGTATAATCATTGGTTTTATATTGCTCTTCTACTATAGTCGATGATGATTCAGATGTAGATGGTAGTGGTGGTGGTTCAATACAATCTTTTGGAGTTTCCCAAACCTAAATATGATAATGAGGAAAAAAAGTGATATTAATAATTATAAAATGAATTACTGATTCATTTCCATCTGACCAGTAATAGCGTTTATAGTTTTCATCCCAATATGGCTTCCATTTTGATGTTTCTTCGATTGATGTTGATGATTCTGTAGTATGAAATGGTGATGATGAAGCTAATTCAATATTATCAGCCATTCAACAACTGAAACTAACCATGAAACGATTTAATCATTATATAGGAATGTTATAAAAAAAGGTTTGTAGAATAATTCTGTGATTTGATCTTTATCTGCCGATAGAAAAATTTTATGATTGTTGTCAAACAGAAATTTTAAACTCAAAAAATGTTTTTCCTTAAAGTTTTGGTAATGAATATGCTTAATAAAAGCTTGACACTGAACCTAGCTTGAAAAAGATGTCGCTGTCATCATGTTCAGTATTTTGCTTACTGAGAATATGAATCAATCGTTAGTATCAGATGTATCGTCTTATTAGGGGCGTAACTAGGGGGTTTAGGAGGGATCAGTCCCTGTCCCCTAGATAAAAATCCTGTGAAAAAATAAGTTTAGCCCCTTGTCACGTCACTGAGTGCGCATAAGACGCAACTAGTACAAGGACCAGGTGCCACGATAATTTATTTGTTAGATGGCAAGATTGTTTGTAAAAGTAAAGATTGAATATAGGTTGAGTTTATTTTTAAAGGATCAAGAAGTGTTCATTTTATTTAAGTAACTCACACTACTCTGAATGAGCGCGCGAAAAAGCAAGAAAATTAAATTAGTAAAACAAGCACATATTTAGATGTGTATACATATACAACAAGCATCAAAATAAGATACAAAGGCAATGCTGCCGTCACAGAGCTCCCGCACCAAATGAAAATGGACCTCCGGGCCGTTAACCTCTTTTTTAATGGTGGGAAGAGAAATAGATGCTAGGTGATTATAAGATGTATTGAGATTTAAGGAGAGAAAAAAATTGAGTTATGAAGAAGAAATGATAATAAGAGAGAAATAGACGAGTTTAAAAGAATTGAATGATATAAGAGAGAGTTTGATTATAACGAGATAATTGGCGCAAACTGAGCTAATCAGATTGTAGAAGCGCCACCAAAACGACAACACGAAAGGAACGAGTCGAGAAATCAATAATAATGAAAGGAATGAACGGAAAATTGGAATGGGTACTTTGTATTGGTAAATTGGGTGCCGAAGATTTATATCAAAATAGTCGTGCATGGTTGTTTGGTGAGTAAACTAACGAGTTAACAGTGAAATGCATAGTATGTAGATGTTCATGAGACTAATGTAATATTGTTTAGATGATAAGGGTCGAGAGCGACCAAACACCATGTTCATTGAAAAAGAAATCGTGGATTTAAGAATGATCAAACCCGATCCTCGACCACATAGACCCTTTTTAATATGGAAAAAGGTATGTGTGAAATAGTGAACAGAACAAAGATAATTTCTGTTATGCGTTATAGAACAAGCAACAGTAGAAAGAAAACCAACAGCTTACGACAACATTAAAACTATAAATTCTTATACTTTGTTATGAACTAAGAAATAAGTGCAATAAATTAACTGTTAATACAAGAAGGTGGTGAATGTGAACGAAACTTTGACGTTGACGATAATTGGAATGATAGATGAGAAAATTGTTGGAAATAAAATCAGAAAAGAAAGAGAGGCAAAGACATTTTTGTTTAAATAAATATCAAGAAATTCAATCGAAGACTACGATGAAATACAAAAAGATAGATCTTAATCGATACTACTGAATGAATAATAACGTTCGAGGCGATTGATATGAATAGGACTAAATTGTTGACTTTTAATAGTATGAATTAAAGAATAGGTCAATGAAGATAATCGTTCAACAACTCGATAAGGTCCTTCACGACGTGGACTGAGTTTGTTGCCACGCCATTTACCCATCGCAAGACCAGAGAGAGCAGTGACCCAAACAAGATCATCAGGCTCGAATTGAAGTGGATGATGGTGTTGATTATATTGAGTGGCTTGTTTCTGATGAGAAATGTCAAGAAGTTCTCGTGTAGTAACATAAGCTGGCAAAAGATCAGCAAGTAAACGTTTACGATAATCAGATAGATCAGTCGCAGTAGGAAATTGATCAACTGAAACAGGTGAAGGTAAACATAAATCTAACGGTTGTCGTGGATGGCGACCAAACATAAGAAAAGCAGGCATCTGCTCAATTGAATCACTTGGTGCAGTTCTTAGAGCAAATGCAATTTGAGGAAGTTTAAGGTCCCACGATTTATTGTCATTATAGGCGAGAGCGGCAAGTAAAAGTTTAAGAGTTCGATTGACACGTTCGCATAAATTGCTTTGAGGATGATAAAGTGGTGTTCGTTGGTGTTTAATATCAAGAACTTGACAAACATTGACGAATATATTAGAAATGAATTGAACACCGTTATCCGATATAACACGAACGGGAAATCCGAAACGACATAGCACTTCATCAACGAATAATTGAGCAATAGTTTTTGCTTTGGTATTCGCAAGAGCAAAAAGTTCAACCCATTTGGTGAAATAGTCAATAACTACGAGAATATAAGTATTACCACGTCGAGTTTTAGGTAAAGGTCCTGTAAGATCGATACCAATTGTATTCCATGGTTCACTTTCGACTATTGGACGCATTAAACCACCAGGTTTTTTATTAGAAGCTTTGAATTTTTGACATAGCTCACAAGCACGTACATAAGCTTCAACATCATGACGCATATGTGACCAATAGAAACGACTCGAAAGGCGGTAGAGAGTCTTACGGTGACCTAAATGAGCAGCTGTAGGATGGTCATGAGCGAGTGACAATAGATCAAATATTTTCGATTTTGGAATGACAAGATGAAGTTGTTCATGAGAACGAAATAATCGCGTAGTTGAGCAAATAGTAGTAGAAGAATTATCTTCAACATTAGATTGCGATGAATGAAGTACACGATAAAGTGCACCATCGACAAGTCGATGACAAGAAACTCTTTTGTGGAATTTTGATGACTCAGTATCATCCGGAAGTTGTTGAGTTTGTAAATAATTTATAAGTGGACGAAGTTCAGCATCATTCCACTGCGCATTACGTATATCTTCATACAACTGTATATTATCACCAAAATGTATATTAGCGCAAAAAATAGAATGAGATGAGGTTGGAGACGATGAATTAGTAGTTCGATGAAGAGAAATAGGTATAGGAAATTGTGAAGGTGGCAGTGAACAATGATAAAAATAATCGAGTACAAGTAAATATCCAGGATCAACAACAGTTGATGAACTAGACGACTCCTGGACAACTGTAGAATCATTAGAAATAGATAAATCATCAATAGGAGCACGCGAAAGAGCATCACAATTCGTATTATCAGCGCCTGGTCGATGTTGTATATCGACGTCGTAAGCAGCTATTTGCATGGTCCATCTCGCAAGACGACTATTAAGATCTTTAGTCTGATGTAACCATTTGAGTGCTTTATGATCAGTTAAAATGGTAAACCGAACACCTTCAAGATATGGACGAAAGTGTGAGCAACCGTAAACGATAGCGAGACATTCACGTTCGGTAGGAGAAAATTTACGTTCAGACGAAGTAAGAGTACGACTAGCGTAACCGATGACGTGTTCACGTTGAACTCCGTCATCATCGACAAGTTTTTGAGCTAAAATAGCGGAAAGTCCGAAATCAGAAGCATCGTGCTGAAGGATAAAAGTTTTGTCAAATTGTGGATAAGCAATGATTGGTGGTTCAATTAACAAATGACGAAGATGATCGAAAGCTTGTTGGCACAATGATGTCCACTGAAATCGTTTGTTGTCTGAATTACGAGTAAGTGAAATGAGAGGTTCAGCAATAGTAGCATAATTTTTAATAAACCTTCTTTAATAACTAGTAAGACCGAGGAATGTACGAACTTCCTTGAGTCGAGTTGGAACAGGATAATCACGTACAGCGCGAATTTTTTCAGGATCAGGTTCAATACCTGTTTGTGAAACGATATGACCGAGATATCGAAGTCTCGTTTTACAAAATTGACATTTAGAAAGATGGAGAGTAAGACCACTTTCTTGAATTTGTTGAAGTACGGATTCAAGATGTTGTAGATGAGATGAAAATGTGGGTGAATAGACGATGATATCGTCAAGATAGACCAAAGCACAAGACCATTTCAGTCCTCCCAGGACTAAGTCCATTAGCGCTGGAATGTTGCTGATGCATTGGTTAATCCGAAAGGCATGACTGTAAAATGATAGAGTCCGGCATGTGTAACAAAAGAGGTTTTTGGTTGGCTTTCTTCATCGAGTTCTATCTGCCAAAATCCAGATTTAAAATCCATGGAAGTAAAATATTTGGCAGTGCGCAACTGATCGAGAGTATCATCAATACGAGGTATTGGATAGACATCTCGAACAGTTACGGAATTCAATTGATGAAAGTCAACACAAAAACGCAAGTAGCCGTCCTTTTTCGGCTGTAAAGTAACAGGAGCAGCATAAGGACCATTAGCTGGTTCGATAATGCCATCCGTTAGCATTTGTTGAATTTGACTAGAAATAGTGTTTTGACGAACTGGTGATACACGGTATGGACGTAATTTGATAGGGTTTGAATTACCAGTATCTACATGATGCTGGGTTAAAGATGTACGACCTGGTTTTTCGTTAAAGCAAGCACGATATTGAAGAAGAAGATTTTCTAATTAAACAACTTGTTCAGAATTAAGATCAGTATCATTGATCTTAAGGTCACGTAAAAATTCAGAATTAGAAGAAGATACAGAAGTAGAAAATATCGATGAAGTTGATGGTTGAAATAGAATAGATGATGTCTGAGACGAAATAGGAATTGGAAAATGCAATGAGGAAGATACCGTTTGTTGATAGGTGCGAGAGCTCTATAAAGCCAAGGGAGAAAATGAACAACAAGGTACATTTGAACGAATTACATTCACACACGAAGACAAAAAATTTAACGAACCCGTACTGTTGTTTAAAGTGTTTCGTGAATCAGGCATTGATGGTGTAAATGATGATGTTGTTAGTGACTTTCCTTCTTTTTTAATGGGCATCGGTGATTCCCACGTCATAGATGAAGTTGAACATAAATTGAAATGTGCTTCATTATTTGTATCATCAAAATATAAATCAGCGACTGCAACAGGCTGACCAACATTAAACTTTTGTCGATGCGATGAGCAATTAATAATTTGTACAAATGATTTTCGGTCACGAAAACGAATTAGACTATTGGCAGTAGCAATATGAGGACGATGACCGGTGATAGAAGCATCCCAAGTGTTGTGAGAAAGAAAAGGTGGAGTGCTTACTTGAATATAAGCAACATGATATGGAGCAATAATACGTCGTTCAGTAGATATCACTGGAACATCAATTCTACCTGCTTGAGTAAGATCAGATGATATTGAATATCTTCGATTCGGATCAGAACGCAACCACATCTTATTATCTTGCAAATCAAGAACGATTCCGATGGACTTCATAAAATCATTGCCAAGAAGAATCAGATGTCGAAAGTTTCTAGCAAGAATTGCAGGATGATCTATAGTAAGACCAGCAAGAGTAATTTGTACTAATACACGACCTTCTGGTCCGATAGAACTACCATCTGGTCCTTGTATTTCAGGTCCATTATAAGGAGCGATCGAACCGTTGGAGCTTATCATCTTCCAAAGGCTAGAACTGATGATAGTTACACTTGAGCCAGTGTTAAGTAAAACAATTCCTGGAATATCATTAATCTTAGCTTCAGTAGTTAGATAACAATTTCGAGGATAATCATAAGACAAATTCGAAGATTCAGGTGAAACAATAAATCCTGACGACTTTGTTGAGTGCGGAGCCAGATGAGAAGTAAACGATTGATCAGAATGACGAGAAGAATTCGTAGATCCAACAATTGGTGTGGTTGACGATAAATCGTTGAATTTAGATGATGTAAATGTCAATGAAGTAATAGGTGGTGACGGATATGAAGAGGATGACGATGAAGAAAAGGAAGATAACACCTCTTCGTCCATTATCTTCCGACATCGTTTTCCGGATAAGAATCTTTGTGAGGACGAGACAGTGAAGTAGATAATGATGATTGTTCTGAAGTTGGCTGAGAAGAACGATATGCTAACGAACTTGGTCGATAATTAATACTTTCAACGTTAAATGGGCAACGTTCCCAAGAATGGCCATTTCGTTGACAATGAGGACACCACCAACGATTTTTAAAGTTTTTAGACGAATTATTTATGGTTAGAGCTCGATTCAAATTGCTGTTGGACTTTATTGACGAATGTTGATCTTTAGCATGGTTATTGTGATTATAAGAGTTATTAGAATAATGACGATCGGTACGATTATTAGATAAAGCATTGTTATTCAAACTATGATTGTAAGTGTTATTGTTGCTGTTGAAAACATAATTGGAATCATAATTAGAATCATAATTAGAATCATCATTATTGTTTATTTTATTATTTTTATTTTTATTATTATGATTATAATTGCTATTATTGTTGTCGTTGTTTTTATAATAGGTTTTATCATCATAATCATCTGATTGATCTTCATAAGTAAAATAATCATCATTATTGAAATTTTTCATATGTTGACGTTGGCTATGTGTATTGTCAAATGAATTTGTATGTTGATGAGTATGTTGTTTATAATTTTGTTTTTGGTCAGGTGGTCGATTAGACCACATTTGTTTAGTTGATGAAGTTGATGTAGGTTGGCGACTAATTTTTGTAAATGAAATGTTATTCGTAGTAATACTAAAGGTCTTCTTTTCTTGAAGAACTGCTTTTCTAAGTTTTTCGTCAACTTTTTGTTGTTCGATATTCGATTCGATAGTTTGTGCACTACGTATAATTTCTCGAATCGGAAGACTTAAATTGGAGTCGAAACGAGACCGAATATCTGGACGAAGCTTTTGAACGAGCTTATGTTTTAACCATTGATCCGTACATTCGGGATCGATTTCGATCATGAGTGTCTTCAGACGTTCGAAATAATCCAAAATATTTTTATGGTCGCCTTGGAACAGAAGGCGAAGTTCGGTTCGAAAATGTTGGATTCGAGCCTGTGTACGATATCGTTCATAGAATCGTATTCTAAACTCTTCCCAAGTATGCACACGGTCAGAAGATCGTTGCATCTGGCCAAACCAAATCAATGCTGCTTCGGATAAGGCTTGTTAAACAGTTTGCAGAAGAAAATTATCATTTTGGCCGACGATTGTCGAAGCACGAATTTCGAATTCAGTTAGAAACTGAACTGGCCTTTCTTCTGCTGTTCCTTTAAAGGAAGGGAATATGTTGTTCAAGTTCATGATGAAAGGTGTGGGTGTTTTTGCCACTGATAATGGAATCGATGACGCATTAATTGGTTCAGTTGCTAATGGTGTAATGATTGCTGATGATCGTTGGATTACATTAGATGTTGTCATTGTAGCTGACGGAGAAATGTTTTTAATATGAACAGAATTTTCACTCACCGGCTTGTAAATCGGATGAAACGCCGATGTTGATTCATGATGTGATGACAAGAGAGCTGGTGGAACAGATACATGAGTTGTAGATAATGTTTGATCACCGTGTAATTTTAATTGATTATTATTATATGGTGAGTAAGTTCGATCAAGTTCTGTTTGAATTGGAGAACGTTGAGACAAGTTACTCATTGAACGTTCGAATGCATGTGAATAAGTTGATCTCACTTTGGATTCAACATTGATGGATTTCGGTGACACTCTTGAACGTTCGATATGAGTGAGACGATCAGAGATCAAACGCATTTCTCCTCTCATATCTTGTAAAATACTAAGAAGAGATTTATTTACTTTTGTTTCATTGTCATGATGAACGTTGGATGAATCGGTTATTGGAGATAAGCATTTCATCAGGGCTTCCGTCTCGTTATGAGTCAATGAATTAAGAGGACGATGAAAATCATTCATAGGTGCTGGTGAATAGTCAAAAGGTTGAATAATAGTATCCACTGTATTAAAAATTGGTTGCTGCATTGTGGATATAAAATTATTTGATGAGAAAGGTTCTATGGATGGAAAATTCGATGATTTTTTTAAAATGGCACTCAAATAAATGTGAAGACCAATTATTTGTAGGTTGACGGGAGATAGAACTCACAACGTCAATCCTGGTGTGATCGCCAATTGTCACGTCACTGAGTGCGCATAAGACACAACTAGTACAAGGACCAGGTGCCACGATAATTTATTTGTTAGATGGCAAGATTGTTTGTAAAAGTAAAGATTGAATATAGGTTGAGTTTATTTTTAAAGGATCAAGAAGTGTTCATTTTATTTAAGTAACTCACACTACTCTGAATGAGCGCGCGAAAAAGCAAGAAAATTAAATTAGTAAAACAAGCACATATTTAGATGTGTATACATATACAACAAGCATCAAAATAAGATACAAAGGCAATGCTGCCGTCACANTTGTTAGATGGCAAGATTGTTTGTAAAAGTAAAGATTGAATATAGGTTGAGTTTATTTTTAAAGGATCAAGAAGTGTTCATTTTATTTAAGTAACTCACACTACTCTGAATGAGCGCGCGAAAAAGCAAGAAAATTAAATTAGTAAAACAAGCACATATTTAGATGTGTATACATATACAACAAGCATCAAAATAAGATACAAAGGCAATGCTGCCGTCACAAGGGGGTACAGCGATTTTTTTTTAAATTTTTTCTCAGACTTATTCAAAACATATAAATCGGCTCATTTTCTGGAGTACACGTAACAATCGGATTCGCATCCGATGTTTCCTCATTTTTTTAATATATTAATTAGATTGTGCATGATCAAAGCTCCAATCTAATTGCAGTTTATATCGTATGTTTTTCATAGCTGCATGATAAAGTACTGATGAATGTAATCGAGAAATCAAGAATGTATGCTGCTTTTTTGTTTTGTTTTTCTAGATTACATTAATCAGATGTTGCACTTTCAAAATTGTGAGCGTTTCATACTTCGGAGTTAGTGTGTTAAATGCCTGTGAGAAGAAGTGCAGAGGAGAATATCAGATAAATAAAATAATAGAAAGATTTACCGTTCTATGCATAAAGGTATTTACAAAACACTGTGTTACTTCGTTTACGGTTTGATCGCATTGAACTCTTTAGTGGTGAGTTTCATTAAGAGAATTGTGAATGGTATTCTAAGTGAATTAAAGTGAAAATAATTACGATTATTTTATTTTATATTGAATAGTAGAAAATTCAATTTAAAATAGAAAATATTGAAATTAATGTTTTAATTTTACATTAAAATTTGAAAAATTTTCACGGTTTTATAACTTGTTAGATAAGAGCAATTTTTTAAAAGACTTGGGATAAGCATGTGAATAATTCTATTCAAGATCGAGATACTCTCATCTATTTTTCAGATTTCTATATTATACCGATTATATTGAATTTTCTCTTTTTTTTTCTAGAGGCCTAGTTTCAAAGCAGTAAAGTAGATCAAACTATTTATGAATTAATGAGAAGTAATTACAATATTTATGTTTTGATAGCAATGATTTTTATTTTTGTTTTGTTTCGTGTTATAGTACTGCAACAGAATAATCCAGAGATTTTACTTTTTGTTTTGTTGGACCGAGCTAAACGTTTAATAAAAAAAAGTTTATCAAAAGCCACAATCTAAAGTTTTATTTGAAGGACAAAATAACATTAGAACGAAAAGATATTCTGGTATTATCCTGTAACTTTTTCAAATCTAATAGAAAAAAACCTAGATAAATAGATGTAAACTCATGATTTGATATTTTAGATTTGATAGCAGAAGGAGAGATTGTTACTGTTGTACGAGAATAGAAATATTCGCTTTTTTTAATCATGTTAGACGATAATGCTTATATTGTATTTGTTAATAGCGTCGACGACTAATCCATTTGTTGATAATTGAAAAATTTAATTGTGTCCTAAAATAGACGCTATTTTGAAAGCTTTTCTTATCTACGCAGAAACCACGATACTCGAATCATCAGTCAAAAGATATTACATTAGAATATAATGCTACTATTCTGTAATATATTTGTATAGAAAAAATTGTTTCTTTGTTTTCATCGTTATATTGATTGTTTTTAATAGAAATGTTTGTTGTTCAATCTCTTGAATGCTACAATGACTATTGTAATATCAAGAAAAAGCTTTTTACTCATATTACATCACTATAACTATGAGTGGAAAATATCCAAAATGAATTATGTTGTAGGTAGAAAAGAATCTTTGAAAGACTTTGAAAACTTATTGATTGATGCTTTTCATTCTAACATTTTTGTATCGTATAAAAGTATTTGTAATCAAAGAATTTCTTTAGAATTTCATATTAAACAATTTGTTGTTTCTAGGAAAAAAGGAATAAAATTTATTCAATAGTGATTTGGGATATTAGTCCACAAATAAAATTAGTGAAACATTTGTATGGTACTCGCTTTGTTGTTTGTTCGTCTCTTTGAATAGACCGAAATACTAGTATTCTAGTGGGACTGGTGTTCTGTTCTCTATCTCCAGAATTTGTTTGCAAGCGAGAGAGAAGATAGATATCTGAAAGCTAAAAGAAAAAAGAAAAGAAATATTAAAGCATAACTATTTTACATTATAGAAGTTACCGAAACATAGTCAAGATTGCATATTCGTTCTGATTTATATTATTATGAGTGAACACATCGACAAAAAGTTGTTAGATGATGATATAATCTACCGTTTTGAGTATTTGTCAAAATTTCTCAATTTTACTGAGAATGATATTGCTACGCTCAATGCTTTTGAAAAAATTATTCAACCAGTTATTCCATCGGCAGTCGATGGTATCTATCAGAAACTACTCAATAATGACGTCACCAAACAGTATTTTCTTAAACAAAATTACGGTTTTGAAGGCATCATGACAACAGAAGCAACTCAAGTCACAGTAAAATCCGATCAAATGATATTTCGTATAAATAGCATGCGTAAATATTTACTACGAGTTTTACGACAACGCATATGGAACGATGCTTTTCTCAATTATTTATCAAACGTTGGCAAAATGCATACTAATATGACCGGTGCAAGTTCGATTAATGTTGACTATGTTCATATTAATGCTTTATTTGGCCATCTTGAACATATACTTATAGATGCTGTTTTAAGTAGCGACGAACTCGATGGAGAAGCGAAAAAAGCAACTATACTTGCACTTAACAAACTATTTTGGATTCAAAATGACTTTTTTGCCATGCATTATATTATTGCGTCAAAAAATGGAAACTGACATATAAAAATAAACAGAAATTCTTTGAAAAATTTTCTCAATACACAATCATAATTGATAGTGAAAATGTATTTTTGAAAAAAGTGATGCTATGAAATACAATTTGCACTAGCAATACTAGCTAACATATCGCTCGGCAGCTTTTATTATGCACCAGATTAGTTGAATCTAGATTAACAGAATGTGATATAAAACCAATAGAAAATGTGAAGAACTCTGCTCAGATAGTTTATAAGTTACTTTTGAAGATACTTTTGGAGCATTTTGTAGATCTAGCCATTACTATACTCGACTGCAACTTAACTAAACTCATAATCATTAATTAGTATTCAGTTATTGAATTGAAAAAGAAGATCATCCAATGGGCATAAGATTTTACCAAGACAAATTTCAGATGACGTGTACACTATTGAAGCACGAATTATGAATGTCAAGATGTCAGTTGAGTATAAAATTATAGAATAAAAATATTTGATTTTAAATATTCAAAGTTATACAACTCTGTCTGCAAATGACTGAAATAATTCGCGTGGCAAAAGAAAGGTCCAGTAATTGTTGTTTTGAATCATCTGTGTGTAACCTATTCATATTGTCACAGTTTCATCAATAGAAGTTCGGGATATGCGTCTTAATCAGATATATATATATATGTGGCAGTAGAGTTTAGAATCTAGTTGAGATTGGAATTGTTCATTATTCTATAAATGTTATGAGAGAGTGATTCATAGAAATAAAATTTTATTAGTGNAATTTTTTCCACTATAAGAGAATTTCTCAAGCAGAAATGGATATTTTACAGTAGAGATGGTTTATTTTCAAGCAGAAATATATGAGCCATATCCCATCATTCCAACAGAAGTTAATAACAGTTAACGAGAAATCGATAAGTTATCTACAGAAAAAAAACTTTTTTTTTACTATAAGGGAATTTCTCAAGGAGAAATGTATATTTTTAATAGAGATGGCTTATTTTGAACGTGAAAAGAATCAATCAGTAATAGTTTTATAGAATAAGAACATTCCTTCATTTGCAGACTTTTTTATGCATATATTATGGCTACGAGTGCTATTAAAAAAGCTTTCGTTTGGTTCAAGTTAAGGATGGTGTGTATTTTTTATTTCTTACATGTTGCGCTGTTTTATCAAGGCCTTGTGAAGAAATATTATTCAGTCCAAATTTTCTTTTCTTCGATAGAATGGAAATAGTGGTATAGATAGTAATATGGCAGAGAAAAAACGAGTTAAAACGGGTCCAAAGAATTTNCGCCGGGCCGCGCAGCAAAGAATTTACATTTATTTATAGAAATGATAGAAAACAATATTGAAACCCAGGAGGATCATTCCTACAATCGGACCCAATAAGATCCTATAGGATTCCGATCGGATTTTATATAAATTTCCAATAAACCAGCGAATTCCTATCGGATTCCGGGTTGTGGAATGACACTCGGATCCCTAGTGTCGGAATAACATTGTATAATCATCGGATCCTACTATCGGATTGTGACGGATCCAACGCTCGACTCGGACTACCCTCTAATGTTGAGGTATGGTCAGATTTCCGAAAAAAGGAAATTACAGAAATTTCCGAAGCTTCCATCAACTCGATTACTACATAGCAAAGCAAATGAAAATTTTTTGAAAATATTTGAAAGTTTAGAAATTTCGGAATCTTCTGTAATTTCGGAAATTTCGCTTTGTACAGAATTTTGGAAATTTCAGAAATTTCGGAAATTGTATAATTTTGGGAAGTACCAAACAATTTAGAACACAAGTACTTGAAATTTCCAAAACTTCCAAAATTTCCTTTTTTGGAAGTCTGAACACTGCTGGAATCCCATCGGATTTTATAGGCTGGTTGGATCCGATATAGGATTCATTCACTTGGGAAGGCGTCTTTTCTTTATTTCTAGTCATAGGTATAGAATATCTCGATATATGTTTAGAACGGAAACATGTATATGTACGTGCATATCTTTGATCGTCTTACATAAACAGAATGAAAAGAAAATAATTTTTGCCTGGACGATATTTTTCTGCTTGAGATTTTTTAGATTTGCTAAGAGTTCTTGAATTCTAAATTGTAGAAAAGCTATATATTAGGATTTATAATTCAGCAGGAAACAAAAACTATCGTTACTATCATAATCATTTCAATCAACTTGAAATCGAAATAGCATTTAATTGTTTCAGAAATATTTAACTAAATTATAATCACATCAGTAAATTGTTAATCATCATTAGAAGAAGAATCTTGAATATATTTTCAAACTAGCTGATGAATTTTTAAAAATAATCTTCCAAAACCAAACATAGGTCCAGCATATTCTTTTATATCTTGCAAAATTAAACTTTGTTTTCGAAGATGATTTTCTGTGTTTCTGTATAAAGATAAAGATATAATTCAATCATTATAAGAGAGATATTAATTGAAATAAAATATAAACGAGAATAAAAATTCGTTTAGTGAAAAATTATTTTAAATTTTATCATACTACAAGCGAGGGAACAAAAAAATTACGGAAGTAATATATTCAAATTACTAATAGTAAAACAATGTGTAAGTGTAAAATTAATTTCATATTTATTTTACTTCAAAATCAAAAAAAGAAATCTTTCATATTTGTTATCAATATTCTTGTATACCAACTGCTTCAAAAAATAAAACTTTGTCGAACTGTAACTTATCTGTAGGCTTTTTTCTAGTTAGAAAATTTCAGAAGTATTTAAAAGTTATTTAAATGAAAGAAATTCTGCTTTTTCACTTATTCAGATATTTTTATTTTTTTCTCCGTCGTATTCCTAAAACAACTATGAAGCTCATTCTATTGAAAAAAATAATAAAACGCTCTATGTGGTCAGTTTCTAAGTGATTTGTAATATGCGAGTTCCACATTTTAGCTCGAGCGGGGCTGTACTGGAAAGCGTTTTCTATGAGGGATCCATAATAGCTTAAAGTTATCCTGGTCTAACTTTTCTTTATAAATATAAACCTTCATTATCCTTTAGATCCTTTTAATCCCTTTAGCCATATTACTCCCATGACTCCCCTTAGTCCCTTTAGTCCTTTTGGTCCCTTTCGTTCCTTCAATCCCTTTAGTCCTTTTCCTCTCTTTAGTTCTTCTACTACCTTTACTTCTTTTAGTCCATTTTGATCACTGTAGATCTAAAATGGGATTCAAGATGCTAATAGGACTGAAGTGATCTAAAGGGATCAAAGGAATCAAAGGGGTCAAAGGGATCAAAGGGATCTAAAGGGGTCAAAGGGATCTAAAGGATAAATATCACATATATTTATAAAGGAAAGTTAGACCAGGATAACTTCAACTTTACGTGGACCTATGAAAGAATTCGTGGATTTCTTTCAGTTTGTTGCAAGAATCTATCTGGCAACACCGTAGTTAATGGTTGATAGAATCATTTCGTGTTTTTCGAATTGAATTGAACACAATTCATGAACCTGATGAACTAGTATTTTATATCGACTACGTGGGAAATAACGAGTAATTCTTAATAGATTTTATGCGTATGAACGCATGTTTCTGTGTCATGCTACTCCAGAGTCGTCTTCATTATTATTGAGAAAAAAAGATTAAACGAAAAGAATTGAAAAATCTACACATGGAAAAGTTCTCTTCGATATTGATGTCATTTAGAATAGTAAAGCCAAAGTGCACCAGTCATTGCTACAAACGAAATAAAAAAGTAGAAATTCAATGTAATATGGAAAATTAAAACGGATAAAATCGTCGTTACGATCAATGAAAAAGAAATAACGAACAAACGAATTATGTTAGAAGTGTGCTTAATAACTACTGACATGAATAGACCATTAAGCGCTTGCGTTACAATAACGAGCCATGTATAGATAGAGAAACCTTCAAACAAATTTAGTTGATGAAATGATCCAGAGACTAGCAAAGGTATTCCAACGGCTGGAACTAAATTTAATAAAGATCCATATGTGTAAAGGTAGATGTTTTGCAGGTGAAGAGATTGTGTGTAATGCTTCTTCAAAATCCATTCATTATAGACACCGGCTAAACCACTCAAAGTGCAATACAGAAGAATCATTGGAAGTCCCAATGGACGAATAAACATTTTTGTCGTATTATTCGTTGGTAGGACTGCCGAGTTTGTCACATTACCTTGAACAAATAATTAACATATGAATGTAATCGACTTTTGAACTGTTTAAATATAAGTTTTTGGACACTATGAGTTGGATTTTAAAAGTATATGTGACCGTTTTGCTGATACTCAATAATATGAATTGGAGCAACAAAAACTCTTACCATGGTTTTGTCAGACTAGTATTTTTTTTAAATAAAAATTGAAATGATGTAATTTTTTAGCTGTTTTTTAGTGGTTATGCATATGATTTTGGGAACATTCAATATCCTACAACATATCAACCTCTATCAAGTGTGCAAAAATTGCATCTACACTCAAGACGTGTCAATATTTCGCAAAATCTCTATTTCATTATATTTATATTCGGTATTTTCGTCATAATACTGTGATGCATATGACACACCAGAAGTCAACATAACTGATGTA
The DNA here is from genome assembly GCA_905331475.1 of Rotaria socialis. Lineage (NCBI taxonomy): Eukaryota > Metazoa > Rotifera > Eurotatoria > Philodinida > Philodinidae > Rotaria > Rotaria socialis. Next base: position 19,488 of record CAJNYU010000687.1, on the reverse strand, counting down.
TAATATAAAAGTACATTTGTGACTAAAACAATAAATATGCTACGAATCAGAGTAAACACAGACAGTGGTACAATAACTGAAGGACACTTTTAGTATTTGATCGATGAATAAGAAGATTCTTTTGAGATAAAAATAGCTTGAAACACAGTTCTTGTCGAAATACAAAGGGAGCAGTCAATGAAGTCATTTTAATCGAGCATCATATATATATCAATTAGGCTATTGGCTCATAACGAATCTATAGAGATCAACATGCTGCAGTGTATGAAATAGTCAAACAGTCCTTATAGGAGGAGAAAACAATTAGATTGCTATGTATCGGATATGAATATTCATCTTAAATCAAATAGAATGAGATTAAAACTTTAGAATCGTATGCAATGCCCATTCTGGTATGTCTCTTGTGCTATGATGGAATCAACTATGAAATATAAAGATACGTGGTTATCATTCATGATTTGACTATACTAAATAATAATTGAATTTTTATGGAAATAGTTCAAGAGTCACTTATACAATAAAATGTTGCATAAACAAAATGTGACAAGAGCAAAACTCACCGTAGATAAAACGTTGCAATAGATTTCCGGGTTTAGAAAAAATGCTAATCAACAAATTAAACGAAAGCATCATCTCTCATCTCTTTCAACATCTAATATTTACCATATTATTCAAAGAGATCAAAACATGCACTTGCAATATGGGTTTGAAATTTGACTGAAACTGCATGTTTTGTTGTATCTGTGAAATATATATGCAGATGTAGATATAGGTAAGTACGGATCCCAGTGAGAATTAGAAAAATAATTCAATTTTTCACTTTTTCTTTTAAAGCTTAAATAAACATTCTCATCAACACCGAGGCTACTAATGGTAAACATATTCTCTAAACAGTGATTGATTACTCTCAGGATTCTGTCAATGATATAATTCGTTAATAATAATAATAATAATAAAAATACCTAAGCTGTAGAGTAGACCACCGGAAAAAAGAAGTGCTACGGCGCACCATTGCTGTTGGGAAAGTTTATGTTTGATAATAATACGATAGAGAATAGCTGTTGTAGCGATCTTGAAGTTTGACAAAATTTGATAAGAGGCCGGATCCATCTGAAGTTGCATATGAACTGCGAGATTATTATTGATAAAATAGAGCAGACCAGGCACTGCATAGGGTAACGAATGTCGAACGAAAGATCCTTTTGCGAAAAGTATTGAAGATGATTGTTTCGAGGCACACCCGAGAGCTATGAGAGAAAATACAAGTTTCACAAGCTCAAGAACTAGATTCATTGTTGCAGATGAAAACATAATATGACCATCGTGTTCACAAAGATGTACCAATATTGAATATGATCCATAGGCGAGAACTTGAAAAAGAATCATAGCTCGAAAAGTCAATGAATGAGAAATATGTCCATTGCTCTCATTCTGTGATGTTGAATCTTCACGTGTCAATCCGTTCCTGTCGATTTTATTCTCATCAATGTGATCAATGGCCATTTATTGATAGCGGTGAACAATGTGTTTATGTATTGCACAAAATATGAATAATCTAAACTTAGTAAATTTATGATTCAAACAGAAATGTATGACAAAGAAAATAGTCTAATGCACAACAGAACAGCCAAATAATTCATACTGTTGAACTTCATGTTCTACTAAAACTAAGCGAATATACTACTTGATCAATGCTCAAGTGATAAGACGAGTGAGTCTTCTTCTTTCACTGGAGTTTGGTGAGGCATAGTGCACATTAATTATCCTATAAATCGTGTGTTTGTATTTATCCTCATAAGTTTATGTAACTACGAAGAGATCATGAATTTCAATAGGAGACAATAATGAATTTGATGTATGCAGAGACGTAGAGAGAGAACTATATTTTAATCAATAAGCAAATTTCGTAACTGCTCAGTAAATTATTTGAGTACTAAATAGCTACTCTTATTAGATGTTTAAGTTATTTTCATTTTCTTAATGACATAAATCTTTGCTTAATTAGTTTGGCTACTGAGATGTAACAGTACAATTGGTTCGAATCATTCATATGCATATATTTAAGTTATAATAATAAAGTAAATTTGAAGAATAAGAACTATTGTAAATAACTATCTTTTAATTTAGCAAAGAAAAGTTCATCTACTGCAAAATAAAGATTTAGATACTTCTGATAAATTTCTATAGTTTTGTACTCATACTTCTTTCGTTCTAGTGATAACGACATAGCACTGTCGTTTATGTTTATGAGAGACATGACTAGAGGATTTGGCGACACGAAGTTCTGTTCTCAGATGATAGCAGCGAAATAGAAATCAATTAGCATGTCTTTCAAGGGGGAAAAAAGCAAAAGTCGATATAAATGTATCTAGTTATTAAAAAAAATAATATTTGACAATCGATTCTATTTCAATATGTTACCTAAAAAATGCGTAGTTTTTATCGAAAATTGTTTGCAATATAAAATAACAGTATTTGTACGTACTTTTATTTTTTTTTAATTAAAAATTACTCCAATAAAGCCTTAGTAGATGATCAGATTGTTAGAGACCTGTTGTCCTGTAAGAAACGTAAATTTCATGATAAGATGTTAAAACGCTATGAAGACGAGAGTGTGGATCTAACATAAATGAGAGGTTGATTAATAACAATAGATTGAGAGAAATTATTGGAGTATTATGCTTATTTTCTCTTAAATCTTAAACCTTCATTCTTAAAAAAAAATAGTCTTCATTCAAATCTCAAGAGTACTTATTTTAATAGAGCAAAATCTTGTTGATTTGATAGGTGTTTCAGAGATTAGAGTAAAATCATATAATTGAGTTTTTCTTCACTCTAGAGATCAACAGTATTATGCATTAATATAAATTAATCTTGAAGAAAATCGAGCATCTTATCTATAATAGAGCTCGCTCCTACTGCACAAATAGCTTTCAAAAGATTTATTTCGACTTTTTCCCTACTGTATTCGTCGAAATAGTTGCTTGAGAATATTTGATCTAAGTGTGTTTCAAGGTATATATATATTGCAGCAGTTGATAACTGTAATTTTTGAGCAGACTAGTTATGATAGTGATCACGCTGCGATCTATATTCAATGTTTATCAGTTCAGTGAATGATCTGATACCGCTCAACCACTATATGTTTTGAAATGTTGATCTGATGACTAATAATAACGACTTTTTCGTACAATATATTATTCACTCTTTTACTTCTCTTTCCTTTTGTAACCTTTACATTTCTCTCTCTCGTGTGTAAGTTCGTGTTCTTTATAAAAAATAGACATAACTAGAATGATATAAGGCAATGAACATCTAGCTATACCAAGCATGGTGATAGTTATGGTCACTTAATTCGACAACGTTATGCATACAAAATAAAATCGTCCTTTAGAATGATGCAATAAACCATACATTTATCTCTGTATCTTTTCTGTTTTATTGCAAGACGAGCGTATCCCTATATATTATAAAATTGTTACAATGACGAGTTTTAACATCTACCATTAAGAACATTTAACTTTCACTTATTTTCTTTCGACCATCTACAATTTACGGTCACTTAGTGAAAGTTTATTACTTTGACAATTTTTAGATTCATCAGCGACGAAGACATGAATAAACTGTTTCTAAAAAGTTTAATTGATTAACTACATTTTAGAAGAATATCTAAACTGATTCTCATTCAGTTGGAACTCATATGGAAAATGATTTTTCATTAAAATCATGAGAATTGAAAGCAACCCAGCTCAGTTGAAGTTCACGATTGTTGTTAGTAAATACAGGTTTGCATAATTATAAAATCTATTTTTGAAGGTTGACTGCCTATCAATATCTCATCTACTAAACTCGAAATTACTTTCATTGATGTAAAACTGGAAGTTAGTAGTATGTAATAGTTCAAAATACATACAACATGCTAACAGCAGACCTTGGGATAGGACTAGGGGTGTTACTTTATATTTATTTTACTTTTTAAAGATAAATAAAACCTTTATATTTAAAAAATAAAGATAAATGAAATCTTCATATTTATAAAATAAAGAATGAAGAATTTATGAAATCTTTATTCTTTAAAAAATAAAGATAAATAAAATCTTTATATTTATAAAGTAAAGATAACGATAATCTTTATCTTTATAAAATAAAGAAAAGGAAAAAGTAGCTTTATCTTTATTTAATAACGATAAAATAAAGAATAAAGAAAAATATTTTTCCTTAGAAAAACCAAAATTTGGTCTTCTCCCGATAGCTCGAAGAAAATTAAGAAGTTCAAGGCTAAAAAATTTTGAACACTAAATTTTTTTCCATAAATGATTTATGCCTCACCATCATTTGCTAGTATTATTTCATACTGCAATGTCAATGATGATAAGCAAGAACTGCAATCAATTTTTTCTGTTGTTATAGAAATTGTTTATCTATTTACCAGTGACTGCAGAGAATCTTTCTTTTTTCTTTCTTTTAACTTTATTTTTACAAATAAAGATAATATTTATCTTTATTTTATAAATATAAAGATTTTATTTATGTTTATTCTTTAATATAAAGATCAATAAAGATAAAGTAACACCCCTAGATAGGACAGGGTACGCGCTGATTCTTTCATTTCGCTACGTAGCCCAGCAGATGATAAGCGTGTCTCTTATTACGAATAAAATCAATTTGGTTTAAATTTATAATTCTATCATGAAGTTAGCTATTACTTTGGTTGATCGGTTAGATGGATTTATCACATAGAATCGTGCACACACTATTCACTATATTACTTGCAAATATCTTACAACATATACATAAACAAATATGCAGTAATGAAATACCATAACGAAGGTTATTCTGTATCTTCCATTATTTCATAATACAAAACTGCACATTTCTAGGTCCAGACGTACGTGATTAATATAAAGTTCAAGTTGTTTTCGCGATGAGCAATGATAAGTCATCCAACAATTGCTCAATGTCGACGTCGTTGTTGTTGTAACGTGCCATAAGAGTATCGATACGTTTTTGAATACAATTAGTAAAACTTGAACTTGATCGACGTTTAGCACCTATACTGAACCCATCCATCAGATGCATTGCTAGTGAAGAAAGCTGATTTCAACACTTATATGTGCAAATCAGTTCAGATGCTAAACGTCGACCAATTTCAAGTTGTACTAAGGATATTTAAAAAACGTATGGATAATCGTATGGGATTTTACAACAACAACGATGTTGACGTTGAGCAATTGTTCGATAACTTATCAATGTCCATCGCGAAAAAAGCATAAACTTTATTCTAAAGGCGTACATATGGACATACCAAACGATTCATTTTTGTATAACCATTTGTCCTGATCAATGAACGTATTGCCCTTTTTTTTCTATGAAATAAAATAAATATTTTATACTTTACATCTAATATCATTTTTCATTGATTCGACATTTTTTCATTCGATTTTTTTTTATTTCGATGTTTTTTTGTTCGACATTTTTTTCTTGCGGCGTTTATTTTTTTCGGTATTTTTTCGACGTTTTTTCTTTGGACATTTTTTTCTTTCGGCGTTTTCATAGTAAATCACAGCCTACTCCTTTATAGGATCGGTAAACCGATACCAAATCCTAAAGATTCTTCACCTGAAGACAGGTTTGATAAAGAGAGAGTATCCCTGTCTAGTTATATGAATGACAACTTACCAGTTATTATGATTTTTTAACTACATTGTTTCTAATGAATGGTTTACATTAATCATAATAAAAAGTTACTACAATCTAAAAACGAGGAGATATACTCTCTCGCTATCAGTAATATAGAAGCGTACAAGAAAATAATCCGACGTTGACGCGATGCATCTGCGGATCATTCTATTTAAAGTTTGGTCGGTTGATCAATAATCATACGTTCCTTGAGAATGAAAAGAAAATGAAGGTACAACTGGAGCTCAAATTTCTCTTTCAATTCACATTATATTCGATCAATATTTGATTAATCACTCAGCTTTGAATTACCAAACAACGGACAATACAGAACAACCTTCATTGTTGTTGTTACGCATTTTATATCAGTAGCGGTCTATGCATCAGTACTTTTACAAGCCATGCAGCACAGAGATTCTCCATTGGCAAATGCATCTTCTCAGTAATTACTAAGTACCAACGGAACCACTTATTGTCTGCAGAATAAAACAAGTTTCATTCGCTTTGCATTAGACTCTATGGCATAAAAAGAATGTACCAATGCGGCTACTCTTATTACCCTCTTCTTTTCTAATAACAACAAAATAAAATATAGACGTATATGAAAGAAATGAGGGTTCCTAACTTGTGGCCAAAGTTTATTGCCCGCCGAAAAGTTTGAGATCAGAACTCTTGCATAGAGCAGTTTTAGACATTAATTACTCAATTACTAATGATCAAAATTGGCTCAAATGATAATGTTTTCGCGATAGATATTAATCTATCGTTAAATCACTAGAAAAAATTATATTACTGATAAGTTTGATTTGACTAAAATCTGACTAATTACAATTTTGTAGGATATTCACTTTTGCATAATCGCAAGTTCACTTTAGCGTCTGCTCGTAATACTAGTATTCTTTTTTTTCATGAAAGATACTATCATAGTCCCACGAAAATAAATCATTTTTAGTGTGTGAATAACAAGAATATATCAAAGAATTAATATCTTTTATTATCGATGTTTTTTACATGTCGTCAATCGACTATCTTCTTTGGCAATGCGATTTAGATTCACTATATTTGAATGATCAAACTAACTACTACTCTGATGGTATAAGAGTAAGTTCAATATCAATTATATAAACTTTTCAGTTTATACGTGTTACATTTATGGATGATGAAAAAATAAATCCTTTTTATTTAGCACGCTTCTCCAATCAACTCTGAATTGAGAACGTAGGCCAAGAATAATTTCTAATCGAAGTGGATTAAATCAAGAAATTTACAATGGTTATCATATTCCATAGGAATCATTGCTAGTTGTGGAACAATAGCATAACGGGTGGTAGGCCTAATAAAAACTCATTCAAAAAACAAATGCCACCGACGATAGGAGTTGCTAACGAAATTTCTAGAACAAGCAAAATTAACAATTGAAAACATTTGTATTTTTGACTTCTACATATTATGGATAGCCATGAATTTATTAAGAGTTATTATTTTGATATAATTCATGATGGGATATCTCTTTTTTTGATCGTTTGCTAAATATTTACACAAACATGAAAGCATTCGTGAACATACTCATAGTGAACGTATTCAATATAGCAATAGATTCTTGTACACAAGAGCGAAATCTGAATTGATATGTGCAATAATTAGTTAATGGATTTAGAAAATTCTGTCTTTTTTTATAGAGATATTTTCGGTTTCTAATGTTAACAGTAGAGCATTGTATGAAGTGAATTTTGTAAAACAGTGCATAAGAATAACTTTTAATGAGCAGTATGTTTTACAGTCGCTGCTAACGATGAATTTTGTTGTTGAGTTTGAAGACCAACATTTCCTAATAATTGCGCAGGAACATCTTTGAGTCTTTCTTGGAAGAAATCCAGAAATTCATCATCATTAAAATCAGGATCATCACTGTACAAGTCATCGCCAAATTCTTGATGTATTGGGGTACAAGGATCCATACATCTGAATACTCCACCTGTCATTGCTGCAATTTTTGCCATGAATTTTCTTGGTTTTGGATCATCTGATGTATGTCCCATTAAAAATGCGATTGTATGTATTACACATGGATGTTGTCGTTGTTGTAGCCATACTTGTAAATCCGACAAAATTGTATTCATATCCATAGATGGTTCGCCACCGGAAAGTAAGTAGATTGTGTCGGCTTCTTCGTCACAAAGTGCCTCTTGTAGTGCATCATGTGTATTAGTTTGTCCCTTAGCTTCTAAATGATCAAGATAGTGTTCAGCTTGTTTTAGATGATGCGGTGTTGCTAGAGTTAAACACTCTTTCCACCGATGAACATGAGTATCGAAATGAATAATATTAAATTTAAAATTTGATTGCACACGATGATGAAGAAGTTTGTGAAGATCATGAACAATATATTGTAGGCGATTGAAATTTTGCCCACAGCGTGTCTCAAATTCTGTGCTCATTGAACTGCTTGTATCAATGAGAAAAATAACGCGAGAACTATTGATTGACCCATAAATATGTGATTGACCACGAGCTTCAGCGAGAATTTTATCAACTTGTGGCAGTAGATTAGAAGGAAATAAATGTCTCAATTGAAAACAATTCACTGGATCAAGAAGATTTTCGTCAATCACTTGCAAAGCTTCGAGGCGTTCTTCTGAAGCCGGAATCATTTGTAGTAACTTTACTGCCTGATCACATCGTAAACCGAACAAATGATTGTCAAGCAGGTGTAAAGTTAGCACAATTTCAGTCCCAGAAAAATAAGATGCCAAAGCTATAACTTGATCTCCGCTGAATGCTTGTGGAGAGTTTTTTATTTCATACACAAGATGTTGAATACGATCAGCTGATTGTTTCGATTTGGCTAATTTTGACATAATTCGATGCATTTGACGTTCAGATCGAACGCCATTTATCGGAAGTTCGTGATGCCTTTCCCAGGCATTTGAATTAACAAGATGTAGACCATGAAGACCTGTGGATTGTTTTTGAGTTACTAGGAAAATAAATGACAACATATTTAGTTTATATGTCATAGTTGCATTTTTTATGATTGGCAATCACATTTCTGATATATATATAATGGCTGAAAGAAAGCTTAATAACAGACTATTTGGAGAAAATAGATGCTTATTCACACGTAATTTTTCTGAATTTCTATCAAATTTAGCTGGACATTCGAATTCAATCACCTCTACGCATGTATGTTGTAGGCATTAACTACCTATGTGACTCATTATACATTATAAATATGAAAATATCTTTTTTGAATGATGTTTTGTGTTACTCTTTTGTTTGTTCTCAACTTATCGTTCTTCACGTTGGGTTTCGTTCTGTTTCTTTCATCGCTTCATGTGTTTCTTCATTTCCAGTCTCCGTTTTACCAACGAGAAAAAAAAGTTCTTACTCCAATAAACACTTTTACGTACGATTCATTAGGAAAGAGAAAGAAAAGAAATACATTGAATACACGCCAGAATGGAAGATGCTGAAACAATGAAATAGACAGTATTTCTTCGCAGCATGAGTTCTCTAAATAGATCAAGTAAGAAAGTAAAATTCGAGAAAATTTCTTTGATTTTTGTTTAATTTCTACCTGTCACATAGAGTTTTTATACTCTTACGCAAAATATTTGAAATAATAGAAAAAGGTAAATTACATCGGTATCTTGAAAAAAGCGAAAATGAATATTTTTAAAAGATAATCGGAAAAGTGTTTATTAAATGCACGCCCATCTAGCACAGGTGCTCTTATAGTAAGAAGAAATTCGATGCTATCCGGCTGGTTGCCTTTCAATTGACTAGTGCATGATTGTAACGATGTACATTGAATTGATTTGATCATCACACAGAAATACATTTTTTCAATCGTTAAAATTTTTTAAACACGCCTTTTCGTATAACTGATTGAAACTTCTTTTCAATTAAATTAATATAAGAAGAATCGCTGATTTTTTTCTAAATAAGTCTTTCTGTACACTAACTACTCTGGTAAAATTACAAAGAAAAAAAGTTCTTTGTTCCATATTGAATGAAATAAGACGCGTGTTTCATGACATTGTTCTTTCCTTACCTGCATGCTGCATTCTTACTATGGTCGTGAAAAGTAAATGCAATTTTCAATCGTGTTCTCATCGCTTCGAAGAAGTAATAGAAGAGACAGGAAAGAGAAAATGGAAGCAACGTTACTTCTGACCTTGAGTTCTAGTAATGCATTGGTGTGTCTTTGAGTAAATAAAAGAATTGTAAGTATATTTTGTCTACTGTTCTAGAATATTTTAGAAAGTTTAAAAGACTTTGTTTCCTTAGCAAAATTTGATTCCTATGGCTGGCAAATTTTTAATAGGATTATTCATATAATTAATATTGGTTAATTAATTACAGATCTATTCAACGAACTATTTCAACACAGAGCTAAAGAAATAGTCTTTTATAAATCATCAAATAATAATTATTGGACGACCTGCTTAAATGAAGGCTCACAAATTAAATGTTCCCCGCCAATTTTACAATTTGCTACCTTCTTAGATATGATTTCGAGAAGAACATGAGGGAACGTTGTCTTGATTATTTTCATTGAGCCGAAACAAATACAATAGCCTTATTTTGTCCTTATTAATGATTTATAGAAAAAATATTCTTCTTGCAATGCTTAAACTTAGCTTTAAAGAAGTAATACAATTTTTCGCTTCGAAGTTATCGCCAACAAACATATTATAGAAGAAGGGTATTGTGTTGTTCTGCATTTTAAAGTGAAATTTCGTCATTCTAACTGTTAATCAATCGAACATTGAAGAAATTAACAAGAAGTTTCTAGTTTTATGTTAAACTATTATTTAAACGATTTCAACTAGACCGTTAAATGCAAGAACTCATCTAAATTTTCAGAAAGAATCATTCTGTTCTTTTGATTAATAAAAAGAAGTCTATTTCCATTTGTATCTCTTGGTATAATATATTATAAAAGTGAACTTTGAACCAATATATTGTGTTATCCACTCATTTAAATCAACGTTAGAATCATACAATACCAGCACTCAAAGGAAAAAATGCTTTTAAAGACTTGAACGACAATAATAGAAATTATTTGATTGAACTTGATGATACTTGAAACACTTAAAAATAAAATATTATACCTATTGATCGTTTTTGCTGAAAAATAAACATTTGAAATAAAATACTGCGTCATGGCAGAATACTTTCAACTCATATTCATCGAAAATCAAAATGAAAAACACGTCATTGTTTTTTATTTTTACCCAACTGAACTCTCCTATTCTATCTGGAAGGATACAAATCTATACAGCTGAATCAAAGCAACTATGTTGTATTGAGACTGATGACTGTTGTCACCGAGAAGATCATTTACGTGAAAAACACCTCATTTTCGGTCATCATTAATCGCGTAATTTTGATATGCATCAGGTTTAGTTTGGTGTTATTTTCCATATATATGGCTTAATCCATCGACTGAAAATAAAGTACTGTCGAATTTTTCATCTGACATTGGTGCCTGTGCCTATGTCAATTTAATTAGAAGCGGAAAAAATTACGATGATCATGAAACCGAAGCTTTTTAGATGGTTAAAAAAATGATGAGAATGTAAAGAAAAACCACAACATCGAGTTGTGAAAGTTTTCTTTACTGTATTATCAACGCAATTTTATGTAACCGATTTAACCATAGAGTACACACTACAATATCTCTTTGTTTTATTATTTAATGATATTCACGTTCAGATACAGTATATATGTTGCTACCTGCTCGTCTGAAAGTGTATCTATCACCAACAACTAATTACTTGAAGAGTACAAATAAACTGTTGGCATTTGGTGTAAATGGCTTGGCTTCACACACACAAGTAAAAATGAAGTAGTTACTGATTTTCCCAGAAATGTTTAGAGGAATAATACTCTTATTTAGATTGAACATTAATAATTGCTTTAGTATGAAGAACAGAATTTAAACGAAATGTATAGTCATCATGTTATGATTTTTTAAAGAAGTTTTTAATTTGCTGACGAAAATCACCATTTGAAATAATTGATGCGTAGAAACTGGCGGCAAAAAATATGTAAGAAAATATATGAGTTAGTTCGACAAAAACTTTTTCTTGTGCATTTTGTAAAGCTGATTTTTGCAAATTTTGAGTCACATTTGTATAGATAAGTTCGGCTGCAAATGATATATATGTTATTATAGCAATGATTGATTGTAAAATAAGCATTGATGCCAATCGAGAATTCATTTGTTCAAGAATTGATCGATAGGCAACGATTGCTGCTTGTGCATTATTACCAGGAATAATTCGCCTTTGAATAACGTTTCGTACACTTCTTATTAATTAATAAGCACGTACAATCATCACTACGGGTGGACATATTGCTGTCAAAGCTATTTCAATGTAATTATCAAAATAAGCATAAAATTCTGATCGAGGAGCACATTTTCCATTTTTAGCCTTATACAGAATAAGTCGATGACCAATAAACAGTAGCCAAATAAGTGCACACACCATGCATACTTTGTAAGCTAGTGGTATACGATTGCTCCATTGGCGATATACTTAAATGAGAAAAAATGTATCATAGCATTGATTCCTCACACAATAAATCATTATCAACAAGATTTACAACTTTCAACAACAAAGCAAGAGGTTTATTTGTTTGGTTCGCTATGGAAAAAAAACAGTGAAAATAATTATTCCTTTAATTACTGAAATAAATGATGCAAATATGAACATAGATAAGCATTGGTTATTGGAGAGAAAGCGACTACGTTTTCTTGAGCGTCTCTTAAATCTGAGAATAAGAGATAATGCGAGTATGATTCATGTATACTCAATCAAAATTTTAAAAACTAAAGCCATAAGCGTAAATTAATCTGTAAAGTAATGAATACATTCCAAGTAAGCTTTTTTCTCTTAAATTAATGGCAGAAAACGATACTTATTTGTTGCAGAGCAGTTTTTATTTACAAATATTGAATCAAAGTAAAAACATTTTAAATTAATAAGTATAAAATAATGAAAATATTTTACTTTTTCTTCTCCTTTATATCTGTTTCTAAGATTTTGTTATTTAACTTCATTAATTTTTGTTGAAGATATAGAAAACAATTTAGTGTTAACCTTCTAGTTTTTAAATTTAATGCAAAATATCCAGTAAGAAAGTAGTCCAGTATCAGCTAAATTTATATTTAATTCCACTTACTATTCGCACGTTGTGTAGATAAAAGTCGATCAATTGTTGCCAACGAAAACAAAGTAAACGATACTTGATTTCCCCATACAGAAAAAAATTGTCGGAGTTTACAAATGACATCATAACGTGTAGTAACATGAACTTGAAATCCTTTTTGAAGTATTCGTGTAGTCAACACAAAATAAAAGTAAAAAAAATCACAGATTGCTTCTGAAAAGAGATTGCGAAATGTTGGTGATCTAAATACTAGCATATTCCCTATAGAACCAAGATTACCTGTTACCCAAAGAAATATGCCAAACCAAATATTTAGTTGATACGGTGCAGCCATAAGAGCACTACTAATACTACTTGATGTATTATTCATTGATTGGAAAATGGAGAAAATAAACATTATTCTTCGATTGTATTCCTTGATAGTACTTAATTATAAGGGTCTTTCCATGTGTTTTTTTCTGGAAAAATAGTCTTTTGAAGAAATCTAATGATTTTTTCAACATAGAAGAGTATATCTCGACTAGTATCGCATTCATTGCTTTATACTGAGACGTTCAGCCATATGTAATTGATGAGTAGAAATAGAGCGGTTTATTCTTTTCAACAAAGTGTTGATATTCACAATACTTTATAAATAATTAGTGTGCCACGAGGCATTAGACCAAACTAATCATTGGGCATTTTAGGAGTTTTATTTGGCAAACATAATTTCTTTCTACTTCGACAAACAAAAACCTCAATCACGAATTGCATTACAAATTAGTCCCCACGAAGTGAATTCATGCATTTTATACTTACAGAAAAACAGATATATGTAGTGTTTACATTTTTTTAAAGATACCATCAATATAAAAACCTATTAGAGAAAAAGAAGTAAATAATCTGAAAACGCTTGAAGTTGTCTATTAATTTGAGTATTTAGTTTTCACATTAAACGTTGATGCTACTAATATAAACTGAGTGCAATAAAAGCACTATCATAACAAGATACATAAGACGAAAGCATTTCCTGCAAAGCTGAGGTGCTCCGCTCTTTTAGACTTCTTATACTGACCAAACTTTCAAGTTTCATTTTGATTTTAATAATCAGAGTAAGATTTTCATCAGTTATTAGAGCCAATTATACAATTGCTTTTCTTTGGTTGATACTCAAATCTAGTTGTATTCATTTTTCTTAAATAAAATAACATGAAAATTCAGTATCTCAATAGCGAATCAACAAAGTTTGAGTCAGGCAACTTTATAGAGAGATAGATCTCGATAAAAATACTTGTCAAAATTTCAGAAATTTTTCAAATTAGTGATATCGCAAAATAAAAAATTGGAATCTGTCGATGTTTTATATATAGGCATTGCTCACGCGAGAACAAACATTCAATTGATGAGGTTAAATGATATTGTCAGTTAACATTTTTTCGAGATGTATGCTAAAAAAATGAATGGTAATTTCTTCCTGCGACACATCTGTTCTTTCTGTTTTAACTTATCAATGAAAATTAAATTTCCATCAAATTATAGCTTAGTGTTAATAGAAACTCAGTGTGTCATGTCTTGTAGAAATATGTATGTGATAGGTTGGTTATTATAATAGGAGTGATGTTGATGAGAATCACAAACCATGATGCCTGATACATGAATTTTTCACTTGTTTTATTTTTACATTGAAATTAAAATATTTTATAAAAATATTTAATTTGAGTTTGAAACTGAAAAATACAATTCAATCGTTGAATGATTCCTTCTTCATGAAATATCGTCAGATGTTTTACTTTATCTTCATCAAGATTAACAAACTGTATAAATTGAAGTATACTCGTTGTTTATCAAAAATTAAACTTAAATCTGATTTTATACGAATCCACATGTAGAAATAATTAATGAAAAATGAACGCCATGTCACTATCGATGTTTTTATTTCTAGTTCGATATAGTTCAATACACCATTATTTATTTAGAAACGTGAGCCGTGGAAAAATGTGAATAGAAATCAGTAAAAAGTGATCATTTAAGTGTAGATTGAGCACATCACAGTAAAAGAATCTATGAGTAGTGTCACATACCCAAAATTTTGTAGACGCCGCATCTCCTTCTGGAGATGAAGTCGTCTCCCGATGGAGATGCACCCACATGCTGAGAGATCCCCACCCACCCCCCGCATAAGATGCCGCAGCATCTCCAAAATTTCGGATAAATAATTAAAAAGTGATTTATGAATCTGGCACATATCCTAAAAAACTTATTGGTATTTCATTGCGAATTTTATCAAGCTAATGAAATCTTTGAATATTTTCTGATTCTGTGATTGTTTACGATCGTAAGAAGATGACGCGTGAAGAACAATTTCATCTATTTAAAATGACTTTCGCACTTTACTTAGCAAAAAAATTCAAAACCTTCAGTTGTCTCGTTACGCACGTGATGTTTGAAAATGTCTTGATAGGTAATCCCCAGTCAGATAAATTAGTGACCACACACCATTTGATTTTCCTACATAATTATCTGAAAGATTGCATCCATTTATTGATGCTAAGAAATATCATATGAAACACTTACATTGATTTGTTTTAGCAAATTTATCTGTAATCATCACTGGTGGTTTTCGAAGCAAGGCTATCTCGGGCAGAATGTTCGATATTGATTATACACGTCTGGCCAAAATATAAGGATATGTGTCAGATAAAATTGAACTTCAGATATAGAACAATTTAAGAGATTTTTGGTTTCATTAATTTAAAACCAACTGATGATTAGTTCTGTTAGGAGTGCATAGAATGAATTCATTACTCTTTTAAGTAGATGCAGTTTTTTTCAATATTGCATTCCTCAGTGAATAAATGCATGGGTTCTTGTCTGAAATTATTGAATTATATTTGAAAACAGTTTTTATTATGAACACGAAAGTCCTTGTAATAAACATCCAAGAAACGAATTCCCAAAAACGTAAAGACACTAATTATTATAGGTACCGAAAAGAATAGATCAAGCAAAATATATTTTGTCGTTTTAATTGAAATACTAATAAATTAAATTTAACAAAAAATATGCATTCAAGCTCCTAATATCATATATAAGCCTACTTGAATTCGAAGAAAAATATATATCAATAAAACATTTTACTCAAATAAACAAAAGCTTAAAACATTATTTCTTGTTTTTTTTTCGATTGAATGTGCTGATGAACCATAGAGCTTTCTAGATTTAATTAAACTTCAAGTAAAGTTAAACATAGTCTAATCAAGGCCTATAAAATCATTTCATTATTAACATCATTTTCTATTATTTATTTGTTTTGTTTTAATCCGTATGAAAAACTCTATTCAGCTTTCCATGAGACAGATCCACACTAGTGTATAGATCTATTTTCTTCTAGAATTTTATTTCTTCAGGTAGAATCGCAATATTTAGTCGTCCGTTGATATCATGATTAGATACATGAAGTTTTAAATTTTTGAGATCGACGAATAAAATATATTGTTTCATCTATTACAAAAATTAAATTCATAAAATGATTGTTTAAAAAATCAGTGCAATAAAGCTTGTCAGTCACAAGCAAGTGGCAATGAATGCTACAACTAAATTCCTTGACGACAAGACAGCACAACAAAACGAACAGGTTCATGTACGTTGGAATTAAAATCAAAATACTTCGAAAGCATCGTAACATTATTCTTTACATGAAAGTAATGATATAGGAAGAATATCATAATATCGATCTATAAGCCTTAAGAAAACATTGATATGCAGGATTCAATTCCTTCACAAATCACTTCTTTTTTTTACGAATAAATTTATGGTGAATATTTGATTTCGTGCATTTGTTTTGTAATGGGTTCTGTCTTTGTATATACATAAAATCTCGATGAGTTCGCGAAAGTTTTTTTCTTTCGTCGAACGTTAAGAAAAGTTTTTTATTTTTCTCCACTTTTCATTAATGGAAGCACTACATGTCAATGTTTTCTTTGCTTCAGATCTTTTTCTATTCAGAGTAACTTTTCAGGTAAAGCATTGAAGTGGCGAATGTAGATAAAGTAAAAGAAAGAAAAAAAATAACATACGACATTTTTACTTTGAAAATATATGGTAAAACAATACTTGTTAAATACGCATGCGCATGTTTTTAAAACATGAATATTTTCTTTAAAATTTCGCTACGAGGCAAACGGTGGCCTACTTTTCAGCGAAAGAGAAAACTGTTGTGTTTCTTTTGCAGAATTGTAGTTTTCTTTTCGAAATACATATTTCTATGCACTTTAAAGATATGAATCTCGATCGCTACTATTATTTTCCAGATTTGTTTCTATAATGGAACTCACGTTTCCTTCTTTTGACGAGAAAAAACTTCCCGATGAAATTAAAATTATTCGGCCAACAAACAAACCACAAGATACTGTCACTTTGGATCGGATCACAGGCTCACTTATTGGTTTGGCAATAGGCGATGCACTGGGAGCAAGCGTAGAGTTTCGACCTCAATCATATCTAGCCGCTTATCCTGTTACTGGCATGATGGGTGGAGGTACATGGGGTTTGAAAGCAGGTCAATGGACCGATGATACTTCAATGGCTCTATGTCTTGCTTCATCACTCATCACTAAAAAAGACTTTAATCCTTATGACCAGTTAGTTCGCTACAAATGGTGGTATAAACATGGGTATTTATCGTCTACAGGTCACTGTTTTGATATTGGTAATGCAACACGTGCGTCGTTGGAAGAGTTCTATGCTCGTCAGATGCAACTAAAGAGAGAGTTTGGCTATAAAACGGAATATGAAATCGACCAGTTGCCGCTGAGTGCCATTAAAGACGCGCAATTTAATGTCAATTGTAGTAAAAACGATGCTGCTGGAAATGGAGCGCTCATGCGTCTTGCTCCTGTGCCACTTTTTTTCTACCAGACACCTCAGTCAGCTGTCGAATTTTCAGGTCAAAGTGCTCGTCTTACACATGGAGACGATGTAGCTTTTGATGCATGCCGATACTATGGCGCTTTGATAGTTGCTGCTGTCAATGGTGAAACTAAAGGTAGTCTTCTCAGCAATCAATTTTATATTCAGCATCAAAATTGGTTTGGTTCAATGCCTCTTCATAAGGAAATCGTTGATATCGCTAACGGATCTTTCAAAAGGCCAGGAGGCTATGGGGATGGAATCCGTGGTAAAGGACACATTGTTCCAGCACTTCAAGCAGCACTGTGGGCATTTTGGAGTACCGATACATTCGAAAAAGGTGCACTTAATGCCGTTAATTTAGGCGACGATACAGATACTACAGCAGCTATTTTTGGTCAATTAGCAGGTGCGCACTATGGTTACCGGAAAATCCCATCAATATGGAGAGAGACATTATATGCTAATCAATTAATTATATGTATTGCCGAATGGATACATTACTTGGGCTATCCATCAAGTCAAATATCTAAAACGCCAACATTGAGTAGAAGAAGAGACCGTTCCTTGTCGGTATCATCAATACAATCTGGATATAGGGGAAAATCAAAATTGAAACGATCACATTCATCCGATCACCTTGAAAAATCGAAGAAAAAATCCCATCATAATTTGTCCAGATTTTTAACAAATCTTGTTGTATGTGGCCGTCGGAGTGCAGACCATAACTGAAAAAATAACAACTGGCGTAGCTCTCTTGTTTCAACTGATATTTATACAGGCTTTGATCATATCAATTGAAGAGTTTTCCCAATCCCATCATTAATCATGAGCAATTTTTATTATTTCAGAATTCATCTGATTTCAATTGTAAATCAATTTTAGTAGATATAAACTTTTGTTCTTGACACAAGCAATGTAAATTATATCAATAAACTGGAGTGAGCAAATTACAAATATTTGTCATTGTGTATTAAATAAATCTGCAAATTTATAATAAAAAACGTTGGAGATAATTATCTGCGATTGGAACCAATCACGAAAATAATCGATGATCGAAGAGAGATCTTTGATAAATCAGAGTCATTACATATATCGAAAGGAAAGCGATGCAACTTAGTCAAAAATATTTCCCATTGATTAAAAATCAGATTTTGAGGTCTCGTCTTTCGTCAGACCTTGACTATTGTTTTTCTTGGCAAGTTCACTGCTCTGTTTAATATAATTCGATCATGGTGTAAGAAAACTTGATTTCTATATCAAATAAAAATACTACACGAATGGAAGAAGCAGTTTATGACTGTTTTATTGCGTTTTGACACTGTTTTTAAGCTACAAGAAAACACACAGCTATCTTACGTTACTTTATTTGACCATTAATTGAATTATAGATTGATTATGAAATGAAAATCTTCGAAAGAAATAGATAGTATATAGGAATACTTCACTTCAGTGATTTATCTACCATATGGGCAGGGTGGGCGCCGCCCACCCGAAATTTTGATTGGCCCACCCGAAAATAAGCAGTTGATTTCATAAAAGTAACGGGTGGCCCTTAAAGAATGGTCGTCTCATTATTTACTCAATATCGTTTTTGCTCTTCATTGATTTGAACTGAACATTTTCCCAAAAGATTGAGCATTCAATTCTTTACAAACTCATGTGTAAAAGATTTTTTAAAACTACAAAACGGCTAAGTACTAAAACGAAGAAAAAAGGTTAAAAAATCTTCAACTTTCA
>CAJNYU010000685.1:4439-16786 GCA_905331475.1 Rotaria socialis | reverse complement strand
CTAAAATGTGGAACTCACATATATCCCTTTGGCTTGCTAAAATAATTCAAAATAGTTCATCTGAAAAATCTATAATTAGGTCATTGTCTATTTGCTTATGTCTACAATCGAGTATTAATTATTAGCTGGTATATTTAACAATGGCAGATACTAGTTTCTACGGTCTGTAATGGTACCCTTAGCTGGTTACTATGGTCGGTAATGGGTAACCATTGCGTTTTTCGTGTAGTCTGTAATTAAAAAAGGAAGAAATAGCAGCCTAATTAGTCAAGCTCCTAATTAGCACAATTTTAAACTAATTAATGTCTGTAATGGGGAGGGGGTGGGGAGCCGCAAAAATCTCGCTTATAAACTGACACTCACCATTTTCTTCGAAAATATATGTGAGTTCCACAAAATTGTGCTAAATTAAAATGTAGAGCCCTGAAGAGTGTTTCATTATTTTAATAAATAAATAACACGAAACGCGTCGGCAAAATTAATCTCTACATTTATTTAATTATTTTGTTAAATTTAGCACAAAATGAAATTATTATATTTTCAATTGAAATTCGACTTTGATCGGTTGCTGAAAAGCAAGAGTTGAGACTAGCAAATTGATTTGTCTTTTCGTTATGAGATAGATTGATTTGTTTTTGAATTGATTTAAGTACACCCACACACCCGTACATACTGCTTTGAATCTATAATAATTGAGTGTATAACACACCCGACTATAAAATAACTACGATTCAAACAAAATTGATCATATATTAAGTGTATTCCTTTCGATTATAATAGCAATTGTTTCTTTTTGGTTGTTTTCTTCTTTGAAAATTCCTTTATTGAAATAATTTACTATATATTTCGAATTCTAGGTTTTATTTAATGATCTTCTTTGCTTTCCATGTAGTAAAAAGTTCTAAAGATACCTGATGATGATCGAATTAAGCCTCGGTCGAAACGCGTCGTATATACTGCTTTGAATCTATAATAATTGAGTGTATAACACACCCACACTCACCCGCATCCGGCCTACCAACGGTAAAGTTGAATTCCGGAGCATTCGCTGGCATGGCTAGAATGGTGTATAATCTTTATCAACAGTACTATTCGATGCCTATTCAACCCCGGCGTGACTTCGGCAACACTATCTTCCTCAGCAATTATCGACTTACTATCATAGCTTTCTTCTTCCTGTTCGAGGATCAGGATTCGCCGTTCAAGATCCAAGTAATGAACAGTGGGCCGTCAGAACAATACAGTAAAACTTTTACTAGTGAACAGTTCTATATAGTGAACATCTCCTATTTGAACACATGTCTCGTTTTCCCGATCGATTTTTGCTGTAAATGTATCCCTATAATATGAACACTTCTTTTACAGTTCCGCTTGCTATTATAATCTTTCAAATGCGAACACACGAACAAGGTTTTTTTCTCTCTCTATACTGTCTATCATCGATCTCTTATATACTAAGATTGACTACTGTACGTATTAAAGAAAGGATGACATCACGCCATGAGCTTACGCTGCAAGAAAAACTTGAATAAATAAATAAATAAATTAGAATGAAAATTACCTGATGTTTATTTACATTAATTCAACTACTTTGAAAATTTATTTTATTAGGGTTCAAGTTTAATGTGAATAAAAGAAAATGTTCCCTGATACGTGTCGATCGAATCAAGAGAAAAGCGAATCGTTTGCAATAGACTATCAAATATCAATTGGAAACGTATTTCGACAGTAAGACACTTTGCTGTCACCAGATAAACTGATCTGAAGTTTTAGCTATAATCCTATCTCGCCGAGCCTGATATACGGATCCAATTTCATGTTTCAAGGCGGCCGTCAAGTTTTGTAAGTTGGGGTAGCCGTTCGGATACTATGACTAAAGGATGAGGGCGGATACGGCCATATTGCGCCCCCTCTCCTCTTTGATTCAACTTATTTGAATCTGGTTCGAATCAGGAATGTTCCCTGATCATATTATACCAGTTCATTTCCCGAAAAGCCACTTTTCGATTTTTCGTGCCTGGGGTACCCCTGGGGTATCTTGAATTTTTTTTCCCTCAAAATCATTCAAAACCATATGCACCTGTAGACGGAAAACAATATTGAGAACCCTCTTGAAAGAGATACAAAACTCACGTCTGAGTTTTTCGAGATTTTAGAAAACCTGCACCGATTTTGATGAAAGTTTTTAAATATGGTAGAAGTTATAAGTGGAAGCTAACATGAAATTGTCAGTTCAATTAGACCTTGCCTATCATGAGACGCGGTTATCCTTAGGTGACAACAAGTTTTCTTCAGTAAAATTCACTTATATTCTCGAGAAAAGCGAACTTTTTAAAAAGTTTGCAGTCTTGGGTCTATCTCTACGCAATGAGACCTTTTTATAAAAAGTAACATTTATTTGAATGAATTCTAGATCTTTTTTGTGAATGCAACTTCAGCGACAGTAAACGCAAGAAGAAAAAGAAAACAGCATCATGGATGTATATAAGTGATTTTATAGTAAGGCAAAGCTTGAGCACTCCTATACACGACATATTCAGGCTGTGTCGTTTTGGCTTTTCCCTTTGTTGAATCATATCCAATTTGTGCACTGTTCATTGGTATTGTAGATGGTTCCAGATTTCCATCGACCTCAAACATCTTGCCCATTAAAACTTTGGTAAGAAGAACAACTTTAAGCACTTCCTCTTTATCTGTAAACTCATGTGACTTTGACGGGTCATCTGCGAAATATGCTCCACGTCCTTTAAAAAAAGATACGAATTGAAAAAGAATCGTAGCTGAAATAACTTACCGAATAATCCATCATTCTTGAAATACCGGTCATCAAAACCATTTTCAAGTATGCTATTAACTTGATCAGACTTTGTTCCATGATAGAGCAACATTTCATTGGCACCTCTTCGTGGATGATTTTGTTCGATTTGTGTCTTCTGAGCTTCATACAATCTCTGCATATTCGGATTTTGTACTTGTTCTATTAACTCGATAATAGCATGTGGAAGTTTTTTTTTGAATCGCTCCTTAATCATCTTATAGTCATTTGATGCTGCTGGTACTGGTGTTAGAACCATATTTTTATTTTCCAGTGGATTTGGCATGTAAGAAAATCGTCTTTCTTTCAACCTATAACCACGAGCAGTCATTTTCTTGATTCGTTCGTTCATATGAGCGTCTTCAGGTCGAAGCATGATGAGTTGATGAGCTCTGATGTCAGCAACAGTACTGTCTAGATCAATGGAATATGGAGGAACTTGAAGGTCGATCTTTTGACCCAATTGTTTCGTATAGTCACATTCCACATATAAATTGTTAACGTTGAAATCAATACGGTCGTGTGTGATCCCAACATGTGGTTGAATGAACTCTGCTGTAAAAGGCCCTGTCGATGTGTATTGATCAAAGAGAAGAATATAACGCCATGGTTCTTGAAATTCTATCACCTTAAATCCATATCGATGCATTTCATCAAGAAAACGTTCCAGATCAAAATACTTCTTCAATGGGAGATGAAAATCCAAATCAGCAGGAATTAATTTTGGTGTAAGTTCAGGTAATTCTGTTTGTTTATTGAATGTTACCCAATTTTTTGGTTCGATCGATGTCGGATGTTCTGAACGATGATCGACTATCCAGTCACGAACAAAGCCACCTTCAAGTCGACATTGAAATTGACACACAGCAACCCAAGCGACGACCTCCATTCTAGATTCTCTAGTTCCATCACGCATCGCCATCATTCGCTTATCCAGCGTTCTTTCCGAATCGGTAACACAAGCAATTCTCTGTTCGATGGCTGTATCTCGTTTCTTAAGAAATTTCGGAATTACACCAGAATGTTCATTGCGTACAGCAACACATTTACGAAGCCACCATACGAACATGTCAAAGGTATCTTTGATATCTTCATAGTCTTTGTCACGACTATTGACAGAGATCGTAATTGAGTTTTTATCATCCTTCTCCAATTTCACCGCAATCTGCTTTTCATTTGAAAATCGCCATATTAGAGGATGGAAATAGTGGAGATTTTTTCGAATATTGCGGACATTCATTTGCAAAGTCGGATTGTTATTTAACTCGTTGTCTTCCACTAACTGCCACTTGTGCAAGCGTTGAAGCTCCCGCCGTATAAAACTTTCAGTGTCCAACACCTCTCCAGCGTTACCGATTAGTTTAATGTTGTTAGTAGAGATAGATATGTTGGTAACGCCTTGAGCAATGGTTTTAAATTCGTTTGTGGGACGTATGTTCGCTAGAAAGTGTTCTTGCTCTGGTCTTGTAACATCAAACTTTCGTTCTAACGCATTGTCTAACCAAGTTGACTGAATAATACCAACAAAAGAGAGAATCCAACCCCGTCTATCAGTTCCACAGAAAACATCACGGGCAAGTACCACAGTTCGAATGCTTGGCTTAGGATCAGTTGTTGTTGCGTAGTCAATCACTGCTGTCTGTTTTTGTTGTGTATGATTATGATCTGAGACATTGTAACGACAGTACTGCTTCTCGCTTCCATTGAGTTCCTTCATACATACATACACATGCTCCCAATATCCAGCAAGTAACGAACGTGCAACGTTTGGCCAATTATCGGTGGATATTTCTGATGCTTTACGCTGCTGTGGCGATGCTTTTTTGAAGAAATTTTCAAATTGTTTCAAACGAGCTAATGCACGTCGAAACTGATGTGCAATAGGAAGAAACTCTGGATGATCGATTGCATTCTGATGTGATTTTAGATGGTTCATGACAGATAATAGGGTCATGAAATCACCTTCATCTGATCGCTTAAATATGTCAGGAATCATACGGAGACTACCAGCATTGTTCATAACACTTAGACAAGCTGCTAGTCGAATCATATCTTGGCCACAATTAAATTTGGTCAGACCATAATAGACCGATGTGCTCATGGTTACACTACCAAAGTCAGGCAATTGTGCAATAGCATTGCCAACAGAAGTGAAAGATCCGGCGTGATCAAGAATATTCAAGTGCTGTAATCGTCGCACAGCACTATCCAAATATTCCTTTTCGGGTGCATCAGGTAGATATTGTTTGAAAGAATGAAGACCATCCTTGAATGGAGATTTTCTCAAAGAAAATTCCACATCGGTTAAATTAGCCTGACATATTTGAGGTTTCGGAAAAACAGGTCTATCATTTACCGTTTCATAATATGCATGATATTCTCCATCACATGTTCGTGCAAGTCTACCCACTCGTTGTAGGATGGTCATTTTTGAAGCATAGTGTTCGGTAAGTACTGTGGTATCTGTCTTTGGATCATAAATAGGTACATTGATCAAACCGGTATCGATGACATATTTGAGACGGGGAAAAGTCAGTGATGTCTGAGCCACTGTGGTAGAAAAGAAGATCTGTTGTTCGGCAATGATTTGCTGTTGTTCTTGCTCTGATTGAGATTCTATGAGTTTGTATGCCTGAAGACCGGGACTCTTCAATTTTAGAAGGTCAACACATCGATTAACTTCGCCTGTAGACTTGACAAAGCATAGTATCTGTTCGTTCCGTTTGCAGTCGTTGTTTAACCTTAATATGAGGTCAAACATATTCTCATCAAGGCTTCTGCGAGTTATGACCGAGTGCAATGGCTTCTGTTTGGGAATATTTAGTTTGTGGTAGTCATGCTCTTTAAATGTTTTTTCGATATTCGGATCAATTGTAGCGCTTGACAAAATAATTTTAACTTTGTTGTGCAATTCATTACGAAGCATGAGAGCTAAGAAAGCCAGGCAAAGATCAATGTTGGTAGAACGTTCATGTACTTCATCGATGAAGAGCACAACACCACGTGGACTACAAGCAGCTTCAAACAGAAGTTTGCCTTCTGAGAATTGCAAAATATCTTTGAATAGCCCATCAGTAAAATACGTTATTCGAGTATTACTATTCGTTTTCGAACGTTCACCGGATACGGCCCAGGAAGCAATATTGTTATCCATACTCTTGTTCACTCGAGCAGATATCGCCGAGCACGCCAAACGACGTGGTTGTGTAACAAAGATAGGATTGTAGCCATCGGCTGCCAATAAAGCGGGTACGAGAGTGGACTTTCCAGATCCTGTTGGTGTAGAAATTGACACAATTGTGTGACACTGAATCTGTTCAAGTATTTGTACAGATGAGTGAAACAGAGGTAAGCAGAGTGAACGACAACCACAGAATATTTGTGCACGAAGTAAAAGAAGTGGCAGTAAGGCAAGTTTCTCTTCCGTCGTACCAATGTATGCATCAGTAGCTAACTCGATTTCGAGTTTTTCGAGATGTTGATCTATGAAAAGAGAAAGAGAAACTTCCAGATAAATCAACTATATATAGCTTGAATTATACGGACTTCATCTGTATCCCAAAGATATCTGTAGACACTGTATTCTATTTGCCTGTTTGACTCCAGAGAGTATATCTCACTCTCTCAACG
The DNA here is from genome assembly GCA_905331475.1 of Rotaria socialis. NCBI lineage: Eukaryota > Metazoa > Rotifera > Eurotatoria > Philodinida > Philodinidae > Rotaria > Rotaria socialis. The sequence continues at coordinate 10,341 of CAJNYU010000685.1, read as the reverse complement.
CTTGAGGCGAATAAAAAACGCTCTTGTGTTTGATAGACACTTCGAAATAACATCAAACACGATCAATTTCAGTTATGTGAAATATTCCTTAGAAATGCATATAAAATAAACTTAAAAAATGGCCGCTTAAAGAACAAATCCTATACTGCAAACCATTTCACTCAAAAACAGTCGTAAGATAACCCAATTGAGGGACAAGTTGGAAAACTACTTTGAGATATTGAAGGTGATGAGTTTTAGAAAAAAAGCACTGGAAATATGAAAGGTTAGTTTAGACCTAAAATCAGCGTTTTAACTTTCATGATAACTAAAAATATAAAAAACTGTAAAACTTTCAATAATCGTAAAGTTTAAGCTAAATTTTTAACTTAAACTTACTTTTATCATCCAAAACCAACTCTTCACATATCGCAATATAAGTTTTAACTTCACATTGTGTGCTTAACTCCAAACGAACTTACTCCAGCATATTTATTTGTTAGATAGAATCTACTCTAGCGTAAAATCATGTTGTGAACTTTTTGATGTACTTACTTTTCTTCTCTTCACTAGCTTTGTTTGGGTTTGTCCCTTTTCGTTCCCACTCTTCCGGACATCCGGTCAAATAACCAGATGTTCGAAATCGGATACAAAAATAAAATCGATTTTCCGAATGTTCGGAATGAAAGTCGTCCAGATGTTCGGAACGAAAAAATACAGAATGTTGGAAATTAATTTTGATGTATGCTTTCTAGTGGGAATGAGTAGTAAAACTATAAACTTCTCTGTTTTATAGAGGGTAGCATCTTGAACATGAATGGCTGGAACGATAACTCGCGCAACATACTGAATTGGTTTGGTGAATTATATAATGGTCATAAGTAGCTCTTGTTCTTGGAAAAAAAGAAAGGATGTGTATATATATTCATTATTCTTTGCACGCTTCGCTGCTTTTTAGATGGGTATTATTACGAGATCGAAGAGCATTGGTCTCACAGCAATAGTTACATCATATCCTGCTTATCCGCCCATCAAATATAATAATACAAAACTGCGTAGCCGAGCAAAATCACGCTCGACCGCATATCGTTCTACCTCTCCTTCTCCAATTAATCTTCGACATAATCAATCAAAATCAACTACGCTAAAGTAAGACGCAGTTCTTTAAATTTAAAAGTTTTTATTCAAATTTTTAGACGTTCAAAAACGGCTTTACGTACACGTTCTAACAGTAGCTCATCATCGTCATTATCATCTCTTCAATCAATGTCTCAATCATCTTCATCTTCTTCTACCATCACGATCGATTCTGTTTCATCTGACTTGAACAATCTAAGTTTAAATAACACTTCTACAATTCCTACTTCGACATCATCATCTTCATCTGAAATTATTCACCTACCACAACCTAGTGCAATTACCGTTATCAAAAGTATAAGATCAAAGGATGAGCTGTTTATGGCAGGCTATACTTATCAAATCAAAGTTATTCAGAAGCATGAGATCAGATGGACATGTAAAGAAAAACATAATAAAAAATCACCTTGTCGTACAGCAAGTAATACAACAAAGAATTCAGCAACTGAAAAAAATCCCATTTATTCATTTGCCAGTTCAAATTCAGTGGCACATAATCATCCTCCAGATGAAGATAATAAAGTGATTTTAACATTTAGATCTAGATCTAGATTAAGAAAATTTCTTGAAGCAAATCGTAGCGCACCACCGACGAAATTATATTATAAACTTGCTACTGATATGAAAGACTATACTAGGAAATAAAAGAAAATAAACTACGTTATTAAAAAAATTCTTTTCTCTTCCGAATATCCGGAGTATTTTCGTTCCGAATATCGGTCATTTTTTATTCCGAACCTCCGTCACTTTGTGTTCCAAGCATCCTGTATTTTCCGTTCCGAACATCGGACATTTTCAAAGAAACTGAAGTTCGGAATGGACTTCTACGACCGATGTCCATAAAAAAGGGGACGAAAAGGGATTACTCCCTTTGTTTCGAAATTAGTAATAAAAAAACGATATCGCATTTTAAAAGCTTGTTCTCCTCTAACAGAATTAAACTTCGAAATATCGAAGAAACCTTTTCTTATCTCAACAAGCACATGCAGATCTCACTGTATGGAAGAAGAAAATAACGTTTTTTTTAATAACTCTGCTTACCAAGTACTTTGCTCGCAATCTTGTCGTCTGGTACGTCTTCTGGCTTCCATTTTCCCTTCATGTCGGCATTGAATACCTTGAAGGCTTGTTGCTTAATATCTTCATATGAATTATCAATTGAATGTTTGTTCGTAAAGGAGTCGTTGAAATCATTCAATTCAGTCTCATAGGACACGTTCATCTTGATACATCCAGTTACAACAAGCGATCGGCATAGCGTTTCAATGTGATCTTTGTAAAGAGTGTACAATTTGTCTGCTTCTTCCTTGAGCAAATCTTTCACATAGGCGATAAAGGTATTCCAAATTCGTTTCATTTTACCCTCAACACGAACCTTATTCATACGATCAACAAGAGCTTGTATGCTATTTAGCATTGCTTTCTTATATTCCGTTTGCAGTTCAACAACAAACTTTACTAGTCGATGGAAACGTTTCACAATCTCATCCATTTGAAGATGTTGATCTACATAACCATGCAATATCAATTGAGGAGATGGATTGACCCTTGTATTTATTTGTACTAAATTATTATTACCACCATTAACAAACACTGTAGCCTTGAGATGCTCTAGAATAGTAATCGTCTGAAGTGAAACAAGATCTGAACGTGATGGTAGATTGTAAGTACGAACAAATATGCCAGAGTCGGCAGATGCAGCATGTGTTCTTGATGTCGAAGCAGGCGATGATGAGACATGGCGTACAGGAGAATGTGAAAGATGACGAGTATGTTTTGGTGTCCGTGGTGGTGATGAAGAAGAAACACGGGTCTGCTTTGTCTGTTCTGTCGCAAATGAAAGAAGTATGTCTAGATCCGTTAACGGAGCAGTACTTGTTCTTGATCTCGAAGGAGGAGGTGATAATGAAACCTGGCGTTCAAGAGAATGTGGACGCTGACGAGCGTATGTCGATGTTAGTCGTAGTGGTAATTGAGAAGAAAGGGTACCTTTCTCACTGTTATCTTTATACTTTGTCGAAGATGAAAGAAGAAGATCCAAATCTGTTGATGAAGGCGTAGAATTCTCGTCTGAATCCGTTGACGGAGACACATCATCCTCATCTACCACTTCTACATCGTCCAAGTCGTTAAATAGCTCGTTAAAAAGATCGAGTGCCATTTGTGTAAAAGTAATGTGTAACACAGACTTTTAATCTCATTAGAGTGCCTCTTATATACCATATGTTGTGTTCTCTTTTCTTCCTTTTTTTCCAAGAAGGGAAAATAGTACGTTGAGATAAGGATGAATAATCAACAAAATAGTAATCGCGTTACGCTGTACAATGGGTAATACTGGGGGAAAATGTTGTCAGATGAATAATAATAAGAAAGAAGGAAGCCGGAGAGGAAACAAAATGTGATTGTGACTTCACATACTTATTCATTCTTTTCTTCTTTCATCCATCTTCAATGTGGCAATCTTGCAGAGCTCATGTTTCATTCTATAATTTTTGCGAGTGTGGGTCGATGGCGAGTGGATGGGTGACAATAGCTACCATGACGCATTTCGTCCAGGGTAAAGGGTTTTTCAAATGGCAAAAGTATTCTTTCTGATAAATATCACACGAATTAAGTTATATACATCTATAAAGATGATATAGAATGAAATTTTCTATTCACACCACAGTATACCGATATCGATTTAAAATCATCGAAACAGTTCAGAGACGTGCAACGTATCGATTTTTGCTATCCCGCAGGCGCTGTCCCGTCGATCTCCGTCGATCATTTTCCTGAATCACCCCCGCTTCGCCCCACTCCGATGAACCTGAAGAATTTTTTAAAATAATTTAATTTAATTTTTAACAGATAATCCTGGCTAGTGAATTTATTTATTACAAAAAACCTGATACAAAATTCGAATGTATCTATTAAATATGTTGCAGCTGATTGAATCAGGATAATATCATTCACCGTGGATCTTGTCAAAAATTTGAAGACGCATTGAGTGTAGTCTCTCGAAGTCTTCAAATCCATTGTTTCCCCTTGTCTGAAGCCGATAGGTCAAAAACAATCTACCGCTCAATATAGCATACTTCTGACTACATGTGCACAATAACAACACCCATCGATTACTTTTGACGGTCCTTGATTGTGCCCCGAAAAATTTTTCTACCCGCCCGAACCCGTGAAAATACATCCCCACCCGCCGCCCATCATCACGTGACCCCCGCGGGTAAAAACCCGTGGACCGCACATCTCTGGTACACATACAAAATGAAAATAAATGAGAAAGCATCAAAGAGAAATAAAATAAAGCGTATCATTTGGCGTCCACTATGAACTAAAAAATGCATCGACTGAAGTGTTTGTTTAACTTGAGTATTTCGATGTCGATCGATCGATCGAGTTGCATCGCCGAAATTCGAGGACGAAAAAGGTTCCGCACTAAATGCAAGGGGGAAACGGCGGATTTTGGATTTTGGGGAGTTTTGGGGGTTTCTGGGATTTTTAGGATTTTTAGGATTTTTGGGATTTTGATAATCCCAAAATCCAATACCAATATCCTGTTGCAAAATACAGACGTTTCGAGCTGAAATTTTTTTCTATATGTAGGCTTTGTGGTTCTTAAAATATTCTAGAAGTTTCAGTGCCAACGGACGTTATCTTCTGAAGATAATACGATCGCAAGAAATACTCATATTTCACATCTTTGTCAGAAAATCCACTTTTATTGAACGTTGATTATCTTGAGAAGGAAGCATCCGTTTGCATTGAAACTTTTAGGATATTTTAAGGATCAAAAGCTCTACATATGCTGGAAATTTTAGCTCGAAATTCTTTCATTTATAAGAGGGCATTGCTGTGGATTTAGGGATTTTCTTGGATTTTCTGAATCTTTTTTGGATTCTTCATGGATTGGCAATTCCAGAAATTTACCTTTTCTCCTTTGCTTGAGGAGCTGTTGATAGTAAGTCAGTTTCAGAAAAATCTTGACAATTTTCTCGAAGAGCATAATTGTTGTTCACGGGTGATGACATTTTTAATCGTTTACATTTTAATATATCATCTTTAAGGTCTTCCCTTCCCTTCCCCCATCCCAAAAAAGTGAATTTTCGTCAGAATGATCAAAATTGAGATAAGTTCAGAAGAAGATAACCCGTGTTTAGATCTTTCATAAACGATAAAAAATTTTCTTCAATACCTCTTTTTTCCGAAAACAATTTCAAGATGTCGGCGACCCTTATTCGAAAAATAAGCTATTTTCAAAAAGAAATCTTTTTCGTTTTTTCTCTATTTAGAGCTTCTCGAGCTCGTTTTCCAAATTTCTCGGTTAATACTCATTCAATGTATTTATATATTTTTTCTTTCAAAGAGCGTGTCAAGGCACAGAGACTGGCAGTGTCCTTTTTTTAAACTAAGTTTTTTTCAGTTATATATACAGACATTTAGGTCACTCGACCCCCATTTTTCAGGGTTTTTTGAGTAACTGAACTTTCAATCCCTTTTTTCCTTTAAAAAGTAAGTGTTCAAAAAAAGAGTTCTGTCATCCTCTGCATCCTGACATGCTCTTTCAAACAAAGAAAATTTAAATTCATGATATAGACTTGGACCGAGAATTTGGGGAAACCAAATTTGCTATTTTTCAGGCTTGTTTGGCTAGTATTTTCGGTAAACATCATGGTATCGAGCTGAAAATTCTACCATAAACATTCCACAACACCCTCAACATTTCCTGAAAATTTCATGCCATTTGGACATTCCTGGGTTGAGATCAATTTTAGGGTGGGGGGGGGGGGGGGGG
>CAJNYU010000684.1:0-64999 GCA_905331475.1 Rotaria socialis | reverse complement strand
GTGGGGGGTACCCCCCCCCCCCGTTTCCGCCGTCCCTGCCACCACGTTATCCTTCAAGACATCAGCAAGATGTTTCACTTCATCATTTCCAATTGAGCTCTTGCTGAGATTCAATGTATTGAGTGTCTTAACAAAAAAAAGCATCTTATCTAAGTTAAAATTACTATTAATATAACTTTTTACCATGTTCTCTCTTAAAACATTTGCGATATATTTCATTCCTTTATCACCAATTCGATTATTTCGAAGACTCAATTCTTGCAATATCTATATGTAAAATATGGAATAAATCATAAAAATACCGTTGTCTCTTTTTTACTTTATTCTTTAATAAACCATCAGCGAGAAGTTGTATGCCATTATCATCAATTTGATTCTCATCAAGGATCAATCTGGTTGTTATCTATTGAAAAATACGAATGAACTATAGAAGAAATATATGACATCAACTAACATAATTTTTTTTCAATGCAGCACTTAAGCATTCTAATTTTTCGTTTCGTATCTGATAACCTGTCCAATCCACTGTGATGCATATCTAAAAACATATCATGATATAGAATAATAAATAATTGACGAAACAAACTATATCTTACACTTTCATGCATTATCTCATGTTCCATTTGAACTGTTGCACATAAACTACTTTCATTGTCTTTTAGAGTGACCTCCATAAGTGTCTTAGCAAGAATTATTAAATGCAGAAGACATTTCCCCCTAGTACAATATTATACCTTATTTATTGGCAAAGCTTCACGAAAATGTTGTGCACCAATGTCACCAATTCGATTTTCTGAAGACTCAGGGTGATAAATGTCTAAGGTAATTAAAATATGCAATTCATTCATAGTTAGTTTTTGAAAACATCAAAATTGCAATATACTTTATTAGTTCGCAGTAGATCTGCAAGATATTTGGCTCCTCTATCTTCAATTTGATTTTCTGCAAGATCAAGTGCAGCAAGTGTCTGTAAAAACATACCAACCATACACATAAATAAAATTTGTTATTGATCGACTAGAAATATTTGAGGTTTTATAGTCAATATTAGAAGTTGCTCAACTATCATTTTATACCCACACAGAAAATATTTACTCATCTTGAACGTTTTTTTTTATTACTATTGAAAGATGTATTAAAAGCAAGAGCTGAGTAATGGGAAAACATACTGTATTGTTTTGCATTGTATTGACGAGATGTTTTACTCCATCGTCACGAATTCGATTAGAAATAAGACTCAATGTAGTGAGTGTCTTGTTACAAGACATATCATAGATAGAAGAGTCTCCGATTCATACGATACTCACTGGATTATTTCTCAAAACATAAGCGAAATGTTTCACTACATTATCATCAATCTCATTGTTGTCGGAATTTATTATAACAGTTGCCTGTAAAAACAACGTAACTATATTAAGTACAAAGAAACACAACAACTACCTTATTATATTGGAAAATATCAGTCAAATACTGTAAATCTTTATTTCCAACTTGACATCCTTGTACTTTCAGATTATTAAGTGGCTGTAAATAACCGAAAACTGTTCATTTTTTGAATGCGACTAATGCAAAGATTATATTTTACCATGTCACATTTCATGCGTCGCGGGTGTGGGTGTGGGTGTGGCTGTTGTATCTAAATCCAAAACACACCCACACCCAAGTTGTTTTGTCTCTGTCATGAGGTTCCTCAATTAAACAAAGAAAAAATTATGAAACTTGATAACGATTCAATGAAAATATTTGTGAAGTACTCATTATTAATTATTTATGTTTGAGAAATAGGCATGTTGCCCTATTTCTAAATAAGAATGTGTGCTAAAGTTTTCATTTCAATTCTCTTAAGAATGATTTGTAATGAATAAAAATCGAATAATTAAAAATGGTTTGAGCGTAGTATGTATTAGACAGCCAGACCAATATCAACACTCATTCAAGTGAAACTTATATATATTCAGGCGATAAATGAAATGAGTTTAAAAAAATAAAACGAATTCCATTGAAACTTAGTTGTCATATTTCAGAAGTCCATTTTCCATGAAACACGTTACTTCGGTCTGAATGTTGAGTATAATATCCCAACTTTAGAAACTTAGAAAATTACAGTAACGAATCTATTCAAAAAGTCTCTTGTCATTGCAGTTATAAAAAGAAGATCCTATATCTACGAACTTTTGTGCGCTGAAATAGATTGTTTCACAGGAAGTTTTCGCCAAAACAATTGGTTTCATAGCTATGAAATCTGCTTGTCGAAAACTTATTTGTAACAAAAGTTACTACTAAACCACTGTAGTGACATACTCAGCAGGATTTTGTAAACTTTATTGTTTGCTTTAAAGTTAATGCATAGAATCTTTGTATAAATAGTTTTTAAGCAAATTAGTATGAGTTCAGGATAGTCCGAACCTAAATTTACCGACAACGAAGAGATATTGACACTTTAAATCTGCAAAAGCAAAGTGAAAGAGACGCTTTGTTAATTACTAGTACTGTTCTCAACAAAAAGTTTAATTAATCAAACGAACTTCTAGAGTATGTGAACTATAGATGTTTTAGCGACTAAGAATTTATACTAAGAATTATATTTCCGACCATACGTGCTCTCTGTTATGGTGTGATAAACGGTTTATGGGGTCGGGAGTGGGTGGGATTCAGCCAATACGAATAGAGTACATATCCATATCCACAGTCAAACCTCGGACTCCATACCGACTTGTTAGGATCCTTAAATAAGATGAAAAAGATCGTCTTGCTAGCTTGCACACACCGATACTAACAGTGAAACTTATTCATGTATGAGACTTAGGATTTTTGAGCTACAGTCATAAACACATACATAGAAGCATGATTTTTATTATTCAATGAGATTGTTAACAAAATTCTGCTTGTTTTTTTTCTTTATACTCCAGCTGGTCAGTCTTCGTTTTTTTCTCTCTTGAGTTATATTCGATTTCGTGGAGGGACATATGAGAGAAAAAAAGGAAGATAACACGAAAGATAAGCATATCGTATAGTGTAGATACTGTCGATAATAACTTTTTGTCTTCGCTCGAGTCAAACGCAAAACAGTCCAAACAAAGCATTTTACAATTCTTTAACACCTTTGATAGGATTGCCGCCGATGAGCACGTAAAAATACCTGTAACTAATATACAAGCAGGTACTTTCACAGAAGCATCATGATCGTCACTGCAACTCTTACATTAGTATTCTTGTCCATTTCATATAATGTTCCTGCCATTGTAGCGAGCAATACTTCGCCTACCGCTCAAACGCAGCAAGGCGTTTACGTTGGTCTTCAAACAACAGTAAACGGCACGGATATCAACTATTGGTATGGCATACCGTATGCGCAGCAGCCGATCGGTAATTTGAGATGGAAGCCTCCTCAGCCTCTTGAGACGTCCAATGGTACCAAGTATGCATATTCTCCCAACGTTTGTCCTCAAACGAATACCTATATTTTCCCGATGATAGAATCTTGTCTCACTTTGAATGTGTATAGTCCTGCAAATGCAAGTAATTTACCTGTGTATGTATGGATCCATGGAGGTAGCTTTACAACGGGAGCAGGTATTCTATATGGTGCAAATCCGTTGGTTAGCACAAGCGTCATCAATGCTGTTCCTGTTGTGGTCGTGACAATCAACTATCGACTAGGTCTACTCGGTTTCTTGGCTGATGAAGGATTATATGACGAAAGATCAGGCAATAAAAACAGAAGTACCACTGGTAACTATGGCATCTTAGATCAGATCATGGCATTAGACTGGATCAAAGAAAACATTGCTGGTTTCAATGGTGATCCAACCCAAATTACTATTGGTGGTGAGAGTGCTGGAGGTGTGAGTGTCACCGTTCTACTCACATCACCCTTGGTAACTAGTGGTACTTTCCAGAGAGCTATTATCGAGAGTGGTACTATATGGCCAAATGCTGTTAGCAACATGGAAACTGCCATCAATTCTACGGGTAAAGTTTTGCGGGCCGATTCCAATTGTACGATGGTGCAGTGCTTGCGTGATCTCGCGACACAGGACATTCTCAAAGTTCAAGCTACCATTGCATCGAAAAATATCTTCGGAGTAGCCGCCAATCCAGTAATCGATGGTTACGTTCTCAATGATATCATGGAAAATTACTATGCCAGAGGAGATTTTCAACGAGTTCCCGTCTTGGTAGGTTCTACTACTAATGAGACATCTGCATTTACCTGTCCGTATTTTAAAGAAAAGGCCAGTGTTGCACAAGTTCAAGCGTTTTTCAACATTATTTACAATGCCACTATTGTCAATGAAATTACTACCATTTATGGTCCGATTTCAGCTTATCAAAATCCGCTGACCTATCTGAACATCGCCTACACCGACGCATGGGCACACTGCGGATCCAGACGTCTGGCTTCTAAATTTTCTGATTATGGGTTGTCCGCCTACCTCTATACGTACAATCATCTCATACCTGTGACAGCTACGTGTTTAGGTGTGGCCCATGCTGTTGAACTTGTCATGCTCTTCCCAGATCTTCTAGTATTTTTGTTTCCTGGCTACAGATTGACTGAATTTGAGAAGCAATTATCGACGAATATGATGCGTTATTGGGCTAATTTCATCCACACATCAAATCCTAACGATGGTAGTGAACTGACAAATTGGAATATTTATTCAAGCTCGTCCGATGATGACTTTGTTCTTGACATCACTTCAAAAATGCGAAGTGATTACTATGATCTTCGCTGTTCACAGTTTTGGGATCGATACGCTGTCACAAATAGTTCTTTCGTATATCGAGAGAAATAATAAGTCAATGGAAAACTAGATAGACTATTCTCTTCAACTAGACGCAAGCGAATCAAGCGTTTTTTTCTATTGTCTTGTATGCTTCTATTCACATACATATCTACCCATGATTACTCTCACTTTCATTGAAAGATTCCAAGTCGTTGTATCAGAATAGGAGTATTGTGATTTCACAGATAAAATATAGGATGGCACCGTCAATATGGAATTCGTTGTTCATCAGTGTTGTGTCAGAGATGGATCCTAATGTTCAATACTATTTCGAGTCTGACTATCAGTAAAACTACTAGCGACTAATAAGATTCCATTTTCTAAGAAAGAAATCTGAAGACGATCATCCAGGGGATGAGCGGGCATGAGTAGGAGGAAATAGCTACTCCACGACAACAGTTGCTTCTGTTTTCCCAGAACGTCATCATGTGGATTTTGTTAAATACTATGTCTATTGAATTATAATTGGTAGAATTTTGAAAAACATTCGAATTACAATAGAATACAATAATATTTATATGATAAATATAACGTAGTCATTAATGTTGACAAGGGCGAAAAGTAAGTATGAGTGTGTAAATAATAATCCATGATTGTTATATTGTTTAATAAATGAATTTTATAAGCTTCCTGTATTTCTATTATGGTTGACGTCGTGTTTTGTATGATTTGAAATTTTTACCGGAATATTAATGATCATGATGTCTTTGCTTTTCAAATGAAATGACTTTTTTAATCAGTGGTTATATTTTCTTTAGATAGAATGGGATGTTGGTAATTGTTCTCTCATTCACGAATATCCACACTCACACCCTTGTCCCTCCTTTTCCTGAACTAGGTATTATACATCACTAATTGGAGAGTTTGGGGGTGCGGGTGAGGATGGATTTCAACTTTCTACTAGAGTAATGACAAAAACATATACTTTTTGAAATGAGATATGACACTTCGTCTGTGCATGTTGTCGTGAGAAATAGTATTTGTGCATATGATTGACGTTTATTGAGGATATTATTTCAAACTTTAATGGAAAACATTAGTCACAATTACGAAAAATGTTTCCGGTCGCGAATTTCTCTCTGATTTTTTGTCATATGTCTGCGCATATCAAGGCTGCGTAATGCATCAAGTGTAGTTCGAGTTCCTTTTTTCATTCGCTGGGTACATTAACAATTAGTAGACATGGCTACAGCTGCGTTCATATGAGCATCTGCTTCGTCGAAATGTTTCAAAATATATTCGACCCTGGCAAAATTTAGATGGTTTTTTTTATAATTAAACCGATATCTGGAGAAACCTCATGTTGTGCCATCTCGAGGCTTTGTGTAAAATAATAATGTGCCATATCATAATCTCCTCTCAAGAGGTAGATCAAGCCCATACATTCATAAGCGACTATTGTATCTTTAGAATGGTCAAGTTCAATAACTTCACCAAAAACCTTGAAAGCAGCATCCATATCTTTCAATTCTAAGAAAATTAATGTAATCCGCATTTTGTCTACAGTGAGATTAGAATCATGAGATGAATGGTGCTGACAACGAAGTTCTACTGCTCTTTTATAGTGTACCAATGCATTGCAATTATCTTTAAACTGCTGATTAGACTTGCAGAAATGTCATGTACCGAAAGAAGCATGGGTGATTTTTCCGATACTTTTGGGATATTAAAAATTTTGTCACAAGTTTCGAAAACTCCTCGCCAGTTCTTTTGCTTTATATAGATAAGAGCTAGTTGTATGCATATTGTCGCACGTAGATCATCGTCACATGAACGCAAGAGAGCCTCTTGTAAACATAGAATAGCTGTGTCATTATCGTTTTCCTGCGCAGCTGTCCAAGCGATTCCCCGTAGTATATTATTGTGCCATGGATTCTTCTTAATAAAAAATTGATCGATCAATGACTATATTTATTCAAAATTTGGTAATGCAAGTGGCTCATTTTCTCGACTCGGAATACTAATCGCCCCCATGGGACACCCTGATGAATCATTATAAAGCATTCTATCGTTCTCTAAAAATTGCCCTTGGTTTTGGTTCTCTTTAACCAAATAAGGCATCACAAATCTTAGAAAAGTGGAGATATTTGAATGTGATGTCAAAACCATTTCCATACTGAAATCAATCATTTTCTCTGCTATCTGCAACCTATTTAGATAGAAACTATCATTAAAGCCCATCAATGGTTAGACTGCTTTGAAAGATTCTTTCATTTTAGATAAATTTTCCCATAGTCTAATCCGCTCATTAGATTCAGTACTGTCTGATTCTGGTTTCTGGAGTTTTATGCCTGATCTGAGTATTGTATCCATACTATTAGCTATCGGATCTTTAAATCGCTCGATCTGTTGAGTCATTTTTTGTGCTTTTTCGATTTCACCCATACTGAGAAGTGCTTGTTCAATCATTGGCCGCGGCATGTTCTCATTGAATATTAATGATTCATTGTATTTTGTGAACCAAGTTTTTAATTTTCGATATACTCTATCTTCAAATGGACATGCGCAAAAACAGATTTTCCAAACATTGCCTTCAGGTTCCACCGATTCAATATACAACGTTGTGCCCATGGCTAGTAATACTTCTTTTTCTGCTTCGAAGATGTTCTCCGCAATAATGTCTGCGAAGACTATCGATATATCTCCAAATTCAGATTCATCAATGATGATCTCGAATATAACTGATTCCAATTTTGGTCGATCTTCACCATCGCCGGCCCATATTTCTGCTAGATTGCGGCATTTCGTCGTGGATAGAAAACTGTTTATTGGCATCAAGTGACCAACATCGTCTTTTATTTGCTTGAATTCATTTAAAGTCATATGTTGACTAAGGGTGGCACTTTAACTTTAAAATACTTTAAGAAAGTAGTTAAAGTTAAAGCATTCCATACTTTACACTTTAGCTTTACATTTCGTTTAAGTTAAAGTAAATTTTTCATAAAAATTTTATTTTCCCGTAAAAAAAAGTATTTCTTCCATCAAAAAATATTTTTTTTATTAAAAACTAGCTTTTTCTATATGAACATTGTTCTTTTATGGCAAAAATAATCTTTTTCGGAGCAACGAGTTTTTGAAAAATACACTTTAAACTTTAACTGTTATTAAAGTTAAAGTCTAAAATGCCCTTATTTTCACTTCACTGTAATTCAAAGTTAAAGTAGGAATACTTTAACGTTAACTTTAAAGTTTAAAGTATGGCACTTTAATTTTGAGTTTAAAGTGCCACCCCTAGTTGAGCACTCACATGTGAAAGTGTATCCAGCTAGTCACTAGTCGGATTCCGACACTGATTACTTCGCGGATTCCATGAGTTTTGCGCACTTTTGGATTACAATGAGAGCCCAAGAGTACAATACATTTAACATGAACCATATATTCACATTTTCTTTTATTATGCTCTTAATTTTCATTAGTTTCTAGTGACACAATGAGAAACAGAAAACAGAAAATTTGTTATCTATCTGTTGATATTGATAGCAATAAAACCTAGCACAAAAATGATTTGCCTAATAAACAAACAAAGTATCTGAAATGAGACTGAACCGCTTTTTTTGCATCCATGTTTTCAACATTATTTTTATTTTGAGTCAACGTAAATTAGAAAGCAAACACATTCTAGCTCTTAAAAGCTTTTAGTATCTGGCTATATTCATGCGTGACGTGTTATATAACGCTTATGGTGGTAAACAATCTGTAAAATACTGTTTTTCTCTTATTGACACTTACGTTCTTCGTAATAGCCACATTTAGTCGTATTCACATGACAGATGCTGCGTATGCATGATCATATTTCATTCTAATCCATGAATTCGTACTGCACACACAGAAATACGACTTTATAGTGTAAAATATCGCCACTGTAAGAAATTGGATGCGAACTCCGTTTATGAAACCATTAAAGGAGGATTATATCATGTGTCTAGGATTATATATCACTGTCCATAATGCCTAGATGCATGATTTGAATATCGAGTCAGGTAAAACTGTCACATTTTTTCTATCCAATCATGGACGAGGTAATTGTATCATTTTCTACCTATTTTCTTTCTGACTCTTCAAGGGTTGTGAGCAGAGTTCGGGCGAAAGTATTTGCATTAGTACTTTTTGTACTGTTCCAAGTAAAAGTACAAGTAGCAAGTACCTTTTTGAAATTACAGTTACAAGTACCGAGTATACCTGATGAGTACTTGTACTTGTACTTTTACTTGAAAGGTAAGTACAAGTAGCAAGTATTTTTTTTTCTAAGTACAAGTACAGGAGCAAGTATACTTGTGAAACGACGAGTAAAAGTAGAAGTCCATTTTATTAAGTACAAGTAAAGTTCTTTTACTTGCTGTACTTGTACTCGCCCTAGCTCTGGTTGTGAGATATTGCAGCAATCAGGGTTCGCTTTATCCAAGTATGAACATTAATATTTTTGCAGAGGGCATCAGTTTAGTAGTAATCATTTCCGTAATTTTTGATTATCTTTCGTGTTTAGCTATCAATTATTGTGATTGTTATAGGCTTTTCCGCAAATGATAGTGGTTCAAGATCGCCGAAATCGAAGGATTCACTGTGTACTTTGCAATAGAATTCATTTCATTCTTTTATTAAAAGAATAATTTATAACGCTTTACTTAAAATTTTTAAATAAGGTACAGTCGGCAGCAGTGATTGGACCATTATAAGTACACGAAGTACAGGTACAAATATACTTAGTACAATTTACCTGAGTAAACCGTATTTAAGTACAAAGTACAAATTCACATTAGGTTTTCATTAATAATTTTTCTGAGTGTCCATTGGTTTCATTGACTAATGACATATGTAGTGTGAACAAGAATATAAGCGAGCATCCACATTACCATATTTTCATATTCACTGATCTTAAAATGAATAAAATGTATAGCTCTATAGCTGATAATGAATAATTGTAATAGTTGAGGTAGAAATTACAATACTACGTATATTAAAATCGATTCTTCTTCCGTTGGACTGCAATCAATTGAAATGACACTATTTCTATTTTGTTTTCTTTTGTTTTAAATTTTATATTTTCTCTCACTTGAAATTTTTAAAATTTTTCTAATCAGTTACTGAAGTTTCATCAGTTTTGATGCATCAGTTAAATTCATTCGATAAAACAAACTAGAAAAAAAAATCATCAAATGAGAAAAAAATCAAAAATGTAAGACTACAACCCAGATATTAATTAAATAAAAATAATGGCGTTTGAATCGATATTAATCTTATTTTTAAGTTCTTCCTTGGAACATGACGCAAATGCGTAATTCATAGAATTTATATATTAGTTGTCATCTATAAAAAAAAATATTTGAAAAAGTTTTGATTCTTCCGATATTTACGATTTTGAAGCCATTTTGGAATCATTCAAGTACATTCAATAGATAGAAAACAATTAAAACCTAACGCAAAGAAGAAAAAATAGAAAAATAGATACCTAGAAGAATTGCTGTAAGCGTCCCAGCATTGTACTGAGATTCCAATGTCTAGTTGGCAGTTTTGGACGGAGCGCCCTGAGAACTAGGGGTGTTACTTTATCTTTATTGATCTTTATTCTCAATCCTGAAAGGATGAGTCTTCACAACGGAAATTCGTCTGTTTGTCCGGTGTCTGATTGGTGGGTCCGGGAACCAATAGAAATCGAGTTTTCTGGAAAAGGGCTCCCAGTAGGTATTTCGGGGTGGGGAGTTCGAATATGAGCCCCATTGGCCTCGCAACCCTATTGGTGGGCCAGGGAACCAATAGAAATCGAGTTTCTCAGAAAATGGCACCCCGTATGTAGTTCAGTATTGGGGGTTCGAGTGTGAGCCCCATTAGCCTTAAAACTTTCGTTTCTGTCTGAGTGACCAATTGATGAGAAGTTTAGAACGAAAGCTCACTGAAAGATGTTAAGGAAAGCGAAGTTTGAAATTGACTTTCTTTCTAAATAGCTTGAAACGCTGTTTTCAGAGTGTAGGTCTTTATACGTAATGAATACGGTTCCACGTATTATTTTTCGTTGCAAAGGTTTGGATCAAGATTACGATTGATTCCCGATTTTTCTGCCACGCATGAGATACTTTTCTCAGATTTTTGTGGACCTTGACTTGCGTTCTTGGTTTTATTCCGCTAATGAGATTCGTTTCTTCTTTGTCGCTTTTCTGAAAAATACGGTCACCAACATTAAATTGGTTGTATGTTCAGTTTGTCTATACAATCTTTCAGAAAGCAGTGTGCTCTCACGATCGAGAACTGGTCGAGTGCCAAAAAGGCATTGCGACAGATGTTTATCAAGAAACTTTATATTTTGCAGAAGGAGGCTCATTCAGATGTGATCGAATGTAGAAAGTGAGCGGAATAACCTTTCTTTGCACCTGTGGTTACTACCTTTGCAGAGTATTTTTATAAAGCAGGCACATAAACTGTAATTAACGCCGAAACACTATGTTTTGATCGCAATTCGACGTGAGAAACTGCTTTAACAGGCTCAGTGAGCTTTTCCCCAAAAATGGAAGGAGGGCACACAGAAGCGACGAGTCGGGAGTGGCGCCCCAAAGGGACGCCGCCGACCGACGAGGAGCGGCTTTCTTAACTTCGAATGAAAAGCATTTTTACATCGTTGCGAGGAAATTTTTTGATTGTTTTATCGAGTGCCTGACTGCGGTAAAAAGAATGCGAAAAAAAGATCGCTTGATCTAGTAGTGGTGTAACCATGAGGTGAACTGTAGTGGAGTAAGGCCGTCTTAAGAAGGTTTTAGTACTCACGCAAAATTGGATTGTTTTTTCAATCTCGGAGTAGTCATGGGCAGGGCGAGTGTGATGTTTAGCTTCATCTGGCTCAATATTCGATATTGTTTTTCGACCGAAGGTCAAAATAAGGTTGGCTTCCGAGATTAGTCGATTAAACGACAACCTTTTTTCGGTCAGACAAATTATATCCTTGCTTCTTATATTGAACAGGGAATTATTAGTCCAGAATATTCGTATATCACCTCTGTAAGAAACAGCTTTTAAATCTTTTGTTAGATACCCAAGATCGGTCCAAGTGCAAATGATTTGCTTTAGTTGGTGAATGTTATCAGAAATCTCTATCACTACTGCTTCCGCTGAGCGGTGCAAGTGTGACTGCGTCGTTTTGTTCAGAGCTATTTTGTACTCCATATATTTGTTCGTAATGTTTTCATCGAAACAATGTTCTGGTGATTTATTTTTCAAACAGATCATAAGAGTTCTTGTCACATTGTCTTAAATTTTACTCGAAAATAACAAGGTCAAATTTCACTACTTAAGATTTATTGGGTGGGAAATGAACGACGCATAAAAATTGATTGTAATACGTTTTTTTCCTGAGAAAAGGATGACATCGCGACTATAGCCATTTCTAATGAACCACGTCGTGACAGTCCCAATAAAAAATTTTATTCAAACATATTTTTTCGTATATTCTCGTCTGATCTGTAGGTCTACTTTTTTTACGAAAAGCCTCGAGTTGATTATGAATCGAGTCAGTAGAGCGATCAGATCATTAAAATTTCATTTATATCTGTGACAGACAGAAGTTCTTTCTAAAAAGTGGCGGTATTATATAGATAGTTTTCGCTCCCAAACGATTTGAAGAACATATTCTAAAGAATCCCTCGTAAGGAGTTCTAAAATTATTTGATATCTTCGTGACGCGAAAATGGTACCGTTCCCGTATGCTATGTGATCTTGATGGCAGTACATATACGTTATAGATCGATTAACATGACATGTAATGCCATAAGGGAATGTGATTTTGTTGAAACTGTATCCACTTAATGTTTTGAAAAACTTGGAGTAAGAAGGCTACAGTAGGGATTTTTTCTAATGGAAAGAGTGCGGTACTCGAATGGCGCGGAGCTGATTCGGTTTGCCTAATTCGTGGTTTTACCAGCATATGCAGGAGTTATTTTTTTACAAAGGGTGAGATCGGAATCATTAAGCTGATTCTTATTCAATTTGAACGTGGAATGTGTAGGGCGTGGGCGGGTGGTCAGAAAACCTCGACATCAAACCCACACTCACTATTTTTGTCGAAAGATATGTGAGTTCCACAAAAATAACGCTACATTTGTGTATCTTTAGAAAGCGTACGGGCAACTCTAATCCGAGCCTCAAATCCTAGTTATACTGCTACCATCTACGGTATCATTTTGTTTTTTAGAGTATGATCATATTGCCTCTATCGTGCACTTTCAGGATTGAGTTAAGCGAGGCTCATGAAGCCGACGCGTTACTTGTATTAAAGAATAAAGATAAATAAAACCTTTATATTTATAAAATAAAAAATAAAGAATTTATGAAATCCTTATTCTTTAAAAAATAAAGATAAATGAAATCTTTATATTTATAAAATAAAGATAAAGATAATCTTTATTTGTAAAAAGAAAGTTAAAATAAAGAAAAATGAAAGATTTTCTACAGTCACTGGTAAATAGATGAATAATTTGTATAACAACAGAAAACATTGATTGTAGTTCTTGCTTATCATCACTGACATTGCAGTATGAAATAATACTAGCAAATGAGGGTGAGGCATAAATCATTTATGGAAAAAAATCTAGTGTTCAAAATTTGTTAGCTTTGAACTTCTTAATTTTCTTCGAGCTATCGGGAGAAGACGAAATTTTAGGTTTTTAAGGAAAAATATTTTTCTTTATTTTTTATTTTATTGTTATTAAATAAAGATAAAGCTACTTTTTATTTTTCTTTATTTTATAAAGATAAAGATTTCATTTATCTTTATTTTTTAAATATAAAGGTTTTATTTATCTTTAAAAAGTAAAGTAAATATAAAGTAACACCCCTACTGAGAACTGATTCTTATGAATTTTTATTTGAACAATTGCATTTGATTCTTTATTTTTCTTTTACGTTTTTACGTATCATTTTGCTCAGCCCAAAAAACTCGCCCATTTTACCCACTATTTATGAACACATTTTAACTAATTTTGCAAGTCATTCGTTCTTATCTTTACTTTTCTTCGTTTTTAGAGGCAGCAAGTGCGAGATTGACACACATTTGCTGTGGTTCGATAGATTAATAGAGCATGGATCAACGTATTCTCAGCCAGTTCTTACATCGCGTGGGTTTTACTTCAATCAGAGAAGCAATCTGCGATGGATGTGAATGCAAGTTCAACGATGGTGACATGGGATTTCGATGCATGGAGTGCAGTGGTTTTGTGCTTCCTGGAAGTAATGATCGCAAGGTTCGAGAAATAGAGGTGACAAGCACCACAATAGTGAAATATGGAGATACACAATTGACCTCGACAAGCACAACTCCTTTCACGGGCTATGATCTCTGTCTGGACTGTGCCAAAAAGCCATTGCTACATACGCACCATCATTTTACTTTAGCTACATATCGCCGTTGAAACGACTACACTGAAAAAAAGAATAACACTACACGGAACCAAGAAAGTTTCGAATTTTCTCACTGAACTTTAAAATGGTTTCGCACTTTGAAACGCATTCTGAACCTTTTTTAGGTTTCGTAGGTTTTCCACAAAACCTTCCAAAAAGTTTCCTGGGCTCTTGATAATAATTTTGAGACAATCTTGGGCTTTTACGAAACTTTTTTGGGGTCTTGAATTAGTTTCAAAAATGGCTCCGTGTGATGCTATTTTTTTCCCAGTGTTACTTGTTGCTTACTTACTACTGACATTTCTCTGACGAGATTCTTTTTCTCTCTCCATACGGTCAATAGTTGAACGAGACAATCTATACAGTAAATTAAATGAGCCACTCTGTGAAACAAAGTACGGTGGGATGAGGGCGAGACTAAAGTTAACTCTGTGGCAATCTATGTCCAAACTCACAGTGAATTCATCATATAGAATTGAAACCACGGTGAAAAATAAAATGTGAATCTAGCAAAAATAACCAGTTTCGGTATCTATTCCAGATCTTAAAATGTTGGATCTCATTGCTAAAATGCAAGTATCACAATCCAGCAAACCTATTGATATCATTGATCTCCCTCGAACATATAGAAATGTATTTATCTCATTAGTTTCTGTTGAGGAATATGAACAAAACGTATCGGTGGGCGGATACTTTAATAGAATGTGTTGCATTTTTTCACTGACAGCCTAGATCATTGTGACAATGATTTGCCGAGCTGTGTTTGCTGATTCTTAATACGCTGTTATTTAGGTTACAACACGTACTAAGTTAAAATGTGCTGCGTTTTGTTAAGAAATCGAGTGGTTCAGGGTAAGAGTGCGGGTGTGGGTGGGTGTGAGCATCGGCATGCACGAAGAATAAACCCACGCCCAGGCACTCGCACCCACACCCAAACCCCATACTATTTTATGTAAGTGTCGCTGTTTTTTTCTCGATAATCAATTATTTGTTATTAGATAAAGAGTCAAATCAACCAACAAATATTATCGACAATGACAATAAACAAATAAATGATAATATTAATAAAAATCAATTAGAATTAACACCAATTCAATCAAATTCTAATAATAGTTAAAAGTTAGTAAGATGGTTTTATTTATTTAAAATGACAAATGAAATAAAAACTTTCTTCGAATAAATTCTATTGAATAGTTTTTCTTTGTTGATGTCAATATTGACAATCTAAAGATTTTTATTCTATTTAAAATTATTTAAAAATATTCGACGATTCTTTAAGACAACAAAATACAATTGTAGATCACCTTGTATTTTATTATTTATCATTCTATTTCTAAAAGCTTGTTGTTAGCTAGAACAATAGTGATTTTCTCTTTTCATTCATTCTTCTTATTCAGACATATAAGAAATATTGTTTATTATTTTCAAGCTTACAATGAATATGAATTTTTCTCGTTCACATGTATGCATAGACATCGACACCGTCCGTCTATAGCAGATATATAAATAACTGTTGAAAAATAAACAAATCATATACACATATATATATTAAATAAGAATAGAGATAATTTTCATCAAATACTAGATAATATAGGCTTCTAGTTTTGTTAGTATGTCTAATCTTGAAATAATCGAAAACGATGCAAAAGAGCAAGTTGGAATGGTAAATATTATATTTCTCTATTAATACTTTTATAAGTTTTCTATGTCAGATACTTTCCAATATAAAATTTTCTTTTTCAGTTACAATTAATGATAAAAAAATTCGATGCATTTATGAAGAAACAAGATGAACAATTATTATTTATTGTGAAAGAACAAAATGAAAGAATTGATATTCAAAAATAAATAAAATGGTGCTGAAAATAAATGTAATCTCACATTGAAATTTGTATGAATTATCAATATTAAAAAAATTCTCATTATTAAAAGACAACAAAAAAATATGAAAATTCAAAATTTAAATGATTCCCAGGTGGAAGAAAACGGTCCGTAAACGGCCTGAAACGGCAGAAAAACTATGTAAAATGTTAAAAAATACCGCCATTTTCCGTCAGCTCGGAAAACGA
Organism: Rotaria socialis; assembly: GCA_905331475.1. NCBI lineage: Eukaryota > Metazoa > Rotifera > Eurotatoria > Philodinida > Philodinidae > Rotaria > Rotaria socialis. Next base: position 48,762 of record CAJNYU010000684.1, on the reverse strand, counting down.
AGAGAATATTGTTCAAAGTGATGGCCCTTTTATAACCATTTCAGGCCGTTTCCGGTGGCTGGAATGATCTTTCTGGGTTTGTGAATATAATATGAAAATTTTCGATTCTTATATCTTTCGTCTTGAACCATCATATTAAGTAAATAAAAGAAATGATTAATTGACAGAATATATTTATTTTATTTATTTTTTATTATTAAAGAGATTGTATTCAATATTGTTAGTCAATAATGAGAGCATTCATATAAATATGGTTGAGGGTGTGGCTGTGGCCGTGGCTGTAGTGTAGATGAGCAGAAGAATCCCACCCACACCCACACTCTTATTATTGTAGAAAGAACTGTTTAATTTGAAAGATTTTTTGCTGACCTGTAATAATGAAGCATGTGTTTATGATGAAGTGATCGTACCACATCTGCAACGAATGTCGAATCTCGAAAAGCTGATTTTATATATTCTGATCGGATGTCAAGAAACATCTATCGATGGTAATGCCTTGAAAAAGAATATTAGTAGTCACATGCCTAAATTAAAACGATTTCGTATTTAATATTCGCTCAACCATTTCACTGGACAATCAAATGTATTTACGATCAAATGAAAATATTCAGCGTACATTAACAGGTTTCACAAACCATCAAATTATTTCTTGTGTCGACTATTTTTCAAATGATAAGATTGGTCATTGTCATATTTACACATATCCATATACAATGATACATTATGATAATCTTACCAATAATTTTTCAGGTGAATTATTTAAATGTGTTCAAACTATAAGATTATTTGATGAAAGTCCTTTTGAACATATATTTTTCATGCGAATTTCTCAAGCAGTTCCATTTTTGAAATACTTGACTGTACGTAACTGGCAGTCACAAAATGGCAAACAACATCAAGAGTCAAATGACGATAATCAAGATTTTCCAATTATCGAATATCCTCACCTTATTAGACTCCATCTTCTCCGCATTCATGATGATTATGCTGAGCAAGTTTTACTTGATACGAAAACGTGTTACACACAATTTCACAAGAGACGCAACACGAATCAATTGTTCTAAAGTGGAAGAAGATCTTGCGTTTCATGATCAAGTTGATCTATCAAAATATGTTTGTTGTTTACTTTTATCATGCCAAATACTTGTCATTGTTCGTTAAATAATTCAATTCAATAAACAAATGAGATTAATTGCTTTTAAGATACTATTAAAGTTGACAAAAACAAAAAAGAGTAAAAGGAAGCAAATAAGTATAGTTTATTTGTTTCTCGGTATTTACAAAAAATAAATCTTTTTTTGAATATTAAAAAAACTAATTATGAAAAGTTTTCTTCATCTGATATAATAGAAGGAGCGATAGTTCTGTTCGTTTTTTAACAATATCTAATACATCAATTCATTAATTTTGTTCGTTTTCATTTTCTCGAGGAATTTCTTTCTGGAATAGGAGTATCGTTATTTTCTGATAGATTTAATCCATTATCATTTTCTTTTATTAAAGAATAGTTAAAGCAAACTTCTTCTGTAGTGATTCGTTTAATGACTGATAAAATCATATCATCAATTTTTTGTCAATTCAATTTAAAGTTACTCTCGAATCAATTCAAGTTGTGGCATTGCCCATGTAAATTTTGTTTGATCATAACCGATTTTTGGGATATTATAGGAATTTTATTTAGAAAACCTAATTAGAAACTAATGAGATAAACAAATGCTGCGTGAATCAATCTATTACGTCAGAGACATCCGGAAAATTAATTTTCGCCCTCAAAGTCGCTGTTAAATAACACCAAAAACTCAATTCAATAAGATTCCATAATTATGAGTACAAATAAATGGTATCTGACAAAATTACAATAATGCTGAATACAAAAACGAACTCATTCTTTTTTCTAGACATATAAAAACTTCATTAAATATATTACAAATAGGAATGTGTTTTGTTTTTTGAATGATTTTCTCACTATGAAAATTGATATAAATTGTTTAGGTCGAGTTTATGACTTAGTATTCATCTATATAGTAATCTACCAAAAAGAAAACTATTATTATTTCTATTGAGAACGAATTTTCCATCAACAAAGAGTGCACTGGTGAATGTTGGTAACGCCAATTACTGTTGCTGTAATATGATCATATTCAACATGAATGATACGCATTGATTTATTTCAGGTGATTTTAGAATCTGTTTTTTTTCTTTACATAAAATTGAAAACATATAATATCGACGAGTTTACTGCATTCAACGTGAATTGATTGAAGTAGTATAGTTTTTTTTTCTTTTTTTTGCCATCGTGTTTTGCCTACTGTTTCTTGAATGTTAGTACTAGAGGCCAAAACAGGCCGCATCTTTGAGGCCTGTGGGTCTATCAACGTTTTTTAGGCTAATACAATAATGATGAGAGACTAGAAACTAGAGGTACATACAGAGCACGGAGTGTACTTTTATACCTGGAGATAACCGATCTGTCATAGGCATAGACCCCGATTTTCGGATCAGTACTTATTAGAGGTTCAAGCAATTTTTGGCCTGTTGGCCTGTCTGAGTCTGCCAGTTTCACTGCTCAGAAAATCGGGGTCTATGCCTATGACAGGTCGGTTATCTCCAGGTATAAAAGTACATTCCGTGCTCTGTATGTACCTCTAGTTTCTAGTCTCTCATCATTATTGTATTAGCTTCAAAAACGTTGACAGACCCACAGGCCTCGAAGGCGCGGTCTGTTTTGACCTCTGGTTTGTACTGCTTCTATGTACAAGCCTTTTCACTAGCACTCATATTTAAAAGGATTTGATCAAAAAAAGCAATCGAAACATAAGGCGGTGAAATAGAACAGAAAATATTTTTGAACAGCGATTCATTTGAAAAGTAAACTGAACGAGGTAAGTCACAAAAATTCTTATTTACAATTGCACACTGCAAATTCCTAGGACATTTTCGTTTATGTCGCTTGACTGCGGTGAGTAACGTTTTTTGGGAATATTCGAGTACCTTTCTAATTCGAGTTCGAATATAAATGTAGAAAAGAAAAAGTTAAAGTAAAACTAACTCTAGGAATAGACTTAGCGTTATGAGGTGTAATATAGAGCTTATTGCCTTTTCAATATTCAAGATGAAGATTTAGTGTGATTTCTGTTCTTTATAGAACCATGAATTCTACCATTGTCAGCAACCAACATACATCTTCACGCTTAAATAGCACACTCAACTTACTTGCCAACGAACAAGTGTTACATGCATGGGAAGGATCTCAATATTGCGGTTCATGTTGTGGTTCTAATAATATCACGGTTACCAACAATTGAATCTTGTTTCGCCGACAAAAATATGGTGTTTGTGTTTTTGTTTGCAGTTGTTGTTGCAGTCCAATTTATGATGATACGTCCGTCTATATAAAAGACGTGACAGCATTGAGTGCCTTCGCGTCTATGACCGTAATACTGGGAGATTTTTTTCCTGGTTGTTGTCCGCAAAGATTGATTAATACACGCGGTATGTTCGGTTCTAAAATAGCCTTTCTAATCGATGACTATAAGACTCAAATGAAAGCGATGGTTCCAATTACGATTAATAATTCGGCCCAATGAGATTAAACTTTTCAACTGACTCATCCGTTATCTTTATTTATCATTTTTTCCTTAAGAAAGTGCGTCCCACAATTGTTGACCCTCTGTTCATTCATTTTCTATTTTTGCCCTATTAAGTCGTCAACAGATGTTCGATATGTATTTTAACAGAACGATATTTAAGCTATCAATGGAAAAAAGGCACGAAATTTGCATGAAGCCTAATAGGGATATACAGGGTCTTACAAAATCACTACGCCTCACCTCCAGTGGCATTGAATGTATGCTCTATCAGTGTAGAGTGTTGCCTACTTTATATAGCTCTCGCTTACTATTGTTATATGTGTACGAACTGGATAGCGTGTTTACTTTTAATTGAAAAGGATTCAGTACCTATGACTAACAATGAAGATGAGAAACAGAGTGAAAAAAGAGAAGAATGTAGGGAAAGGAGAGTGACTAGATGATCGCAATAAACTGTTGATTCCAGTTGCTAACGATATCGTTGACGAAGATGAAAAGACTAATTACTGGATGGATGATGTTGAGAACCGGGGTGTTAATGAAAGATTAAAAAGGGTTCAGATGGTTTTGTTAAAAAAATTCAAAACGCTTCCTTGTCATCCGTTTCTGATTTGACAGTCATCATAGCAGTACTCACCAACTGCTTTCACATTCGCATGATAGGAGCTTTACAAGACAATGACAATTTAGCTAGACCATTTCCTGTCTTGTCCTTAGGTATAAAATTATTCTGTGAAAAGTTCATTCTTTACTATTTTCAGGTATTTATCAACTGAAGATGGCACGAAGTTTTGCAGAAGAACGCACCTTGAAGGTGTGGGTGTGAAAAAAGTTAGGATGAGCGCCCAAACCCACTTACAGCAAAACCCATCACCCACACCCACCTGCGTCAATAGTTGTATTATTGAATTCAAGTTTCAAGTTTGACACTCATGCTCCAGAAATAGAATGCTGAGATTATGATTATCCAACACACTCGTTCTCTCGTCATGTCGTTCTATTGTCGACAATCATATGCGGATTCCTCTGTGGAAAAGTCAGTAGCGATACTATTGTGACATGTTTTTGATCACCAAGAAGAGTCATTCTAACGCTCGCTATATAGAAAATGCGGATGAGTATTATTAAATATATTTGTCTTATTCTTTGGCAAATTCAAAATGTGTACGTAAACAAGCAAATGATACCAATAAAATTAGAATGGTTCAATAATACTAGTAAGTAGGGTAGTACATCATACTAATGAAAACAAAGATTCTTTAACTGTACATATACATTCGATTAAATATACTGTTGGTGGGAACATTGAAGTATCAGAGTCACAGCCGAGTATGTAGCAGATATTGATGCAGAAAGACGTCATATGCAAAAATGGAAGCTTTTCCGTGCAATGCATTAGCTTTCTCATCTGTTTCTCTGCACATAAACTTCTCAAATTTGTTGTCACAAGTTGAATGCGGATGCTGGTGTGAGTATTCTTCATCGGTTGTCATACTCATATCAAATATGTACATTGGATGCTAAATCCACTCGCCCTTATCGATGTTACCTATCTGATTTATATTCGATCGATCTTGAACAAAATCTATGTGGGCATAAGCAAACCATACCTTCATTCAGCTTATTCACGTTTCATTCATGCGGCATACATGTCACTTGCTATCGAATTTCTTACAACAACAATCATTGAAACGGATTGATCTGATTGCATGCATTTTATTATAGTGCTGATATTATCATGAATATATTGAAAAAAAACTCAAAATGATATCAGTTCCTAAGTTAACACCACAAGTACATTTTTCTGCGATCATTTTTGATGGAATAGTTGCAGAAACGCTGATCACGATCTATCATTGATCGTACTTCTTGATCCATTTCATAAAAAACTGGTCGGAAGCTCATCAACGTGATAGGAATATGATTGTTATTGGCAGCATTTCTTAACAGAAGAAACTCAACAATTGATACACATTGTTCTTTTTCAATTCTTAAGTCAAGATATTGCACACATGGGCACATTCTCATGAGTAGTTGAATTTCTTCCAGTGTCAGGTCAAGATCTTCGGTGTCAACGGACACTTTTCTGATCTTGTTGTTACCAATTATATTGTGTTCTGTAACAAAGTTCCTCCCGATACCACCAAACCATTGATCTGATAATAGCGATAACGAATGAACATTGGATGTGAGATGTAATAGTTCAAGCAGGTGAGTAATACCAACATGTTCCCAATAAAAGCCTATTCGAGTGAGCTGCTCCAAAGGTATCATACGACTGAGGTCGCCAATGGAAGATAGATGCTCACCATCACCACATAATGTCAGAGCTAATTCGGTAGCACGTGGAAATTTAATTGAACAATGAGCAGCCGCACGATTACCTTCGATCGTGACCACACGAGCCAAATTCAAGTGATTATCATTGCGTGGACAGATATCGTTATCCTGAAGTTCTCGTAGCTCGTAGTGATTCCACCTGAGACGAATAAAGTCTAAAAGAAGCTGGCAAATTCTTTATCAACAAACCTGAAGGATCCAATGGAATAAAAGATTGCACGAACACCGAATTTACGGTAATGTTGATGCGCAAAAAACCATTGTCGCTCAACCCAAAATGGCGCTGTAAATTTTTCTATTAAAGTATGGTAATAATCTTGATAGCTATCGTCATCGCCGAGGTCCGTGTCACTTAGGAGTTCAAACCTCTTCAAGTGTGACATCGAATTTTCTATCATTTGTTGCCATCGATTTGCGTCCAAAATATCCATCATGCCGTGATGGGAGACACGTAACACTTGTAAATGAAAACAAATATTTAATAGAAATGTTTCAAAGTAGTCGAACTCATCCGTCGTATACAAATTGACATGTGTCAAGCTAGGCGATACGAATGATAATTTAGGCTGTTTGAGACGTATGAATAGATCATTAAAGCACGACAAACGGCGAAGTTTAGGTGTATACGAGAGAAGAGCAATTAAGTCATCACCATCAACAAAATTATCAATGATAAGATATTCGATATTACTAGTTGGTTCCTGTTCGTTCGCGGTACGAATCGCCAGTGAATTTTGACCGCCTTGTTCGAAAGATAACTTTGCATATTTCAACGCAGATCGACGTAGAATTAGACGATAGACACAATCGAGATCGGAAATCGCATCAAGAACTGTGAGAGATAGAGAGTGAAGACAAGGTGCTGAAGTTAAAGTAGTTAAAAGGTATACAAGTCGCTGCGACTCAATGCCATGAAGTGATAATGCTTCGAGGCGAATGAATGAGAAATCGATGGAGCATAAATCAAGAAAGTAATCGATTATAAAAGGATTTGATAAAGAAAGTGAAACGATCCGATGTGTATTTGGAATTACGATATGAGCTAAACGATGTGCAAAAGTCGTTTTTGACACAATAGAGAAATTGAACTTGAGAAGATGAGATGAGTTTGTAATGAGGCATTCAAAACGAGCATTGAGCTTCGAAAATGTTTCGTATATATTGTAGCCGTCGAGAAAATCAAAAATTTCGTAGAGAATCTCATTCGATAAATCTTCGAAACTGGTGGTCAGTCTATTGAAAATAGAAATAAAAATCGAGAAAACATTTCTCACTATTGAAAAAAGTGAAGCGATTGAATAATTCTCGTCAGACAAAATCAAGAGTTCTGCGATTTTCTACTGTTATATTTTAAAATATAATCAATTTGCTATATTTCCACAATCAAATATTTTCCTGAATGAATAGAACTTTCATAAAAATTTTAGTAAATTAGCTTTTACACATTGAAAGTACTCAATGTGTCAACTGAATAAGTTTTTTTTCGATACTCTTATTGCAACTATAACCCATCAAGGCTATTTTTATTGAAATTGTGCAATGAGTAGAAGGATTTCGATGGCTCACCTAATGTTTTGTTGTATTCCTAATGTATTGGGTGTGTAGTATTTCTCATGTTTCTTTGATTCAGTGATTTCTGTTTGATGCCATTCGCCTCGGTCCATAGTTGGTGTAGATCCCGTGAAATTGTTTGTAGACGTGAATTCAAGTTGTGCTGCCGTTTGTGATTCTGATGCTAAAAAATCGAATGGCAATATCAATCATAGTTTTCATTGTTGACAGAAGTCACTTTTCTCTTCGTTCATTTCTACATTCAAAATATACAGACACCTGATACCAAAACGAATAACAATAAGAAGCTAATTCAATACCAATGTGAATAAAAGATTTCAGTATTTCGCTTAACAAACAATCATCTAATGTGATATTCATATTGCTTCACAACTGCCGAAGAAAGATCGATTAATTCTCGCTACATATTTAGAGATACATCGACTACTTTTATTTTCACATGTACAAGGTTATACAGCATCTATCAATAACTTTAGTCGAAATGTCCTATTAGAGCTGTCAAATATCAAAACAAAACTATAGTAATGGTATTAGTGTTGGTATTGAGTAGCGGAAGTCTTAATACTCATGCATACCCATTAAATTAGCTTTGCCTTATTGGGCTAAAGCTCAACTAGCGCTGTAAATTTCCAAAGATGTCATCTTGTTCTCAATGCGTTTTTATTCATTAATGGAGGCTCGCCTCAGTGAAGCGGTGATATGCGACCAATCTGTGTTCTTTTGTATTGCAATGAAAGAACAATACTGAGTATATCTGCCTATTGCTTTTTTTGTGCTGTGGTTCTATGTAGTTTGAGATGGTTGAAACTATGTAGAACTCTAGCGGGAGTAAGAGCTTGTGTGAGCTTTACGCTGTTAGTAATAAAGCACGTTACAAATTCTCTATTTTGTTCCATTAAAATGAAACTTTGTGATCTATCTTAACATCAGAAAACAAGATGTCAACTATTGACAATTTAATTTCCCTTGATAGTTTTTCATTTTTAACGACTGGTTCACTTAATCGAATATTGGATTTTTTATTTCCACTCTTACAAAACATTTCATGTACTTTCTTTTACTCCTAGACAGCAATATAAGAAGTACTTTAGTCTATTGCCGTAGATAACTGAGACGTATATAGAGGGTGTGATCATATGGGTCTGAACGTGAGCATGCTTGAAGTGAATATTCATATCCATACCTGAACCAGGAATGTCGCGAAACGATCGCGATATGAAAGATCGATCGGTTTTTACTCTGGCGGGAGAGGCAGGGCGGTACACGAAAAGAGAAGTGGAAGATAGTAAGAGTCGGAGACAATGAGGTATTGAGAAGAATAAAATATATACGCAAATAATTATTTAAAAAATAAGAATAACGACACGAAACGATCATAGGAGAATGCCTTCGAATGATTTGTAAGAAATGCGTAAAATTGTGGTAACGGAAACAATTCTATGTGTGATGAATTAGTCGCTTTCATAACTACCAAAAAATCATTTTATGGAATGAATCTGCAACCATTTCACATCGTTATTTGCATTTTTTTTTCTTACCCATTTCGCCTTAATCAAGCTGTTTGAATAGTATTCGTGCAAAATCCTAACACTTTTGTAGGCGAAAGATAGTCTTTTTCGTTCTACCTTCTTTTGACGACGATGACTTAATCAAGGATAATGTCGTCGAACGTTGTTTCACTGCGGAAGGGTGAACGATACTGCTATTTGAACAACCCATTTTTATTATTTTTTAAAATACAAGTAGTGATGATAATGTGAAAGTTACCTGAATGTTTGAGTACTTTTTTACGATGCGAGGGAATAAGAATGTGAAAGCATAGCTAAGGCAGTAGAGAACAAATAAACATAACGTATTTTTCTTTTATGTTCTGTTGTTCGATGATAAGCCTAAAAGCAATTGTGTCAAAGAAAAGTTTGGATGCAAATGTGATGGCACGAGTAGCATAGTATGCTGTTAAGTAAGTAAAGAAACAAAAAAATGAAAATAGCAGCCACGACTATTTATTATCGGAGTTGGTCACAAAAGAAGTCATAACTTGTGGTGTCCATCGCAATTATGCTAACTATTTGTTCTCATTTTGCAATATGTTTTCAACGATTGAAACAATATGCTTGATTAACATCCATGCGCTACAATATGATGAGAAAATATCTCGGTGGAAAATATGAATAAAAATTGCCACCAATACCATGATGTTCACATCTGACCGATACAAGCTATTTCGCTGAAACTTTCACGAAAGAATATTGGCTACCCTAGCTATAGCATATTAAAAATCAGCCAAATCTAAAATGATCAACTGCCAACGTTGTACTACAAACGTCTGATTTTCTCAGAGGCTCACTCTTGAGCAGGTAGTCGATACTATACTTGGTGAATATATTATTATTAGGAATCAGAGATTGAATCAAACTGAATCTTACTGATTCGAGTTCAGTTCGATTCGGTTGATTTTTCCGTTCGTTCGCTATTGTTGTTGTTTTACAACTTAATTTTGTTTCTTAGATCAATGCTTTTCACAACAATGAGATGAATTCTGTAGTGATAAAAAGAAATATGAGAAGGTAGTAAATAACATATGGCGAATGGTATATAATGGAAGGCTGCTACTTTATTGTTTAAGGTCATAAATTTTTTCATCGTCATCAAACTAACGACCGATTTCAGCATGGATGACATCAACAAAAGCAAATAAAGTTACTCGTGAGATAAAGCCAAATATACTGTCTGCGTGCACTGTAAAAGATAAGCGTTTATGAGTTAGCAATAGATAACAAGTCTTTTTTCCTTTTTTGAGATACTCAATAAATATTTTTCCAAATCATACACGGATAAATCGTTCGTCATCTTCATGATATACAGAAAAAGAGTTTATGCACCGCTGCAAACTCATAAGCCCTTTTTTCGTTTACATCGAAATCAAAGACGACTTTCCCGTTTATTCATCTTTGGATGTTTTTTCATGTGCTAATTGTGTGCGAGGCGTTAGTTTATCTTCGAAAAAATAATCTCATTCGATCCATGCCTACCAGAGAGGTGCACAGGACAGAACGGTCCTGCTATTCTGGTGTCCTGCCCTGTCCTGTCCTGTCCTCCAGGACAGAATGCAATTTCAAATTTGGTTCTATCCTGCTGCCCGCCAGGACGGGATTCTCGAGCAGGACAGAAAAAAGTTGCCCTGTGCTCACCTTGAAGCTAATCCATTCAAATTTTAAAAATCTTCCTTTCCTCTCATAAACGGGTTATTAACAAATAAGAGTCTAGTGTTTCTTTTTGAGGGTTGTATCTTAATTGCCGTAAAATCTGCATAAGGTTGTATACGAAAAAAAAATCAGTTTTCTTTTGAACCAGGATAAACTCATCGATTATACAGAGAGAGAGAGAAAGATTGTTTTTTAGTGACGAGCAATCAAAACATTAAATCTTTCAAAACTCATGAATTTAGAAGCGCAATTTTTCCAGTGAAAATTGTGTTTATTCATAACCACGACATGAATTTTTGACCTTTTTTAAGCGATGTTGCTAAGTGCATCATTGAGATATCTGATGGAACGAGTCGATGAATTCTTAAGCGGTCTACTGATACGTGATGCCATTATCAGGATAATGTTTCTAGCAAGAAATATTCAGATTGAATACTTAGGCAAATTAAGAAATCGAAAGCAAGATGATTGTGTTTGAGATTTGACCACCAATAGACCTGAAGTTAATTTACTTATAATGCTCTAGAACTTTTACCAAGAACGAATGTTTTCCTCTAGAGATATAATATATCGAAGAGAAGTTATTTTTCTGGATATTTTTATGAAATATGAGGAATTTTTTGTATATCAAATATGTGGATAAGAAAGCATGTAAGCTGATTAAAAATGTCAGTGAACTGTTAAGATCATAGGTTCTACTCCAAGCCACATTTTACATTAACATTTCCTCTTTTTCTCTTTTTCTATACGATCAAGCAAGCACCCCTTCCAATGTAGACCCTGTAATTCAACAGCAAGAACACGTCGACATTTTTTAGCTTAAATAAAAGCATGATGAGGATCCGTAATCCACCTTTTCGTAATCGGCTACTTTTCTTTATCCAGGAAAACTTCGGATTTTCAGGAACGAATTAACAAATCACGATTATGCAATAGTTTGTTGTATCTATAATAGTTATAAATGATTAATGACAGTGGAATTATTGTTTTGAAAAATTATATTACACAATTTAGCTACAGGATAACTAGTAGTCTTGTGCACTTTGATCGTTGAAAGTCAAAATAAGGACTGGCACATTGGCACTTCTATCATCTACCAAAGTGGAATAAGTAAACAGGACAAAACAGGGCAGGACCGGAGAAAAATTTGCCCTGTGCACGTATCTGATGCCTACACTGAAAAAAATGAAGGTGTTGTATGGAACCTTTAATGCTTGGTGGTACCTTATTAAACCCTAAGAGTTATGGTATGGACCTTCGAAACCTTTTGAAGGTTTAATAACTTGAATATCCTACTGCATCTTGCAATGACCAAGGATTATTTAATTGAATACCAAGACATGTTTCACAAGTACATGATGTATCATTGGTAGTTGACGATAATATTAATTGATGAGGATGATGATCGTACCAATAATTTTTAAAATCATCTTGAGAATTAATATTATTCGATCGATAAATTTGATTGGATGAGAATAAATGAAATTCCATAAATTTTTCTAATTCATCGATTGATCCCCATACGTATATATCATTGTTCAGATCGAATAAATAACCGAATAATTATCGAATTAATTCAAATTTTTCTGTATTTTCATGTGGTAAATGGTAAACTTCTATAAGTATATTATATGAAAATAAATTTTCTTGTATGACTTGTAATTGAATAAGTGCGGGTTTATTTTATCGGTAGGGAATACACACTGATTCTGTATCTAAAGTAAACGATGCTGAATTTTTTACAGCTTCAATAAGATGTTGTAATATTTGTTCGCTGGTGTTATAACTAATCAAATATTGTCGATAATGATAGAGTTGAAATGGCGGAAAACGAGATGCAAATTCATGTTCATAAAGTTTCTTTTTTAATTTATTGAGAAGGTTTTGTCGCGGTCTACCTGTAACTATTGCTGTTATATTTTCTAGTTGCCATGCGATTTTATTATATTCCGCTGGAGATAACATAACTACAATAGAGAAAAAAATTATTTTGGATATTTACCGATTCACTAAATAGTGAATCTGAAATTAATGTTAAACAATTCTATTAGGATATGAATCTATGGCTAATTATTTCAGTGAGGTAGTGCGAAGAAAAATTTTATTCGATTTATATTGTGCATATATATCTATATGTATAATTATTCATTGTAGGATATGTCAATATAAGTGATAAGAAATTTCATCTTCTATTTCGATTTTCATTGCTGCTGTAAGAATCTGACAGAATTAATCAATTAATATATTTAATCAATAAATAAAATCCCGTATAACAGAGTAATAATAATAATTAAATATTTTCCAAATTAAATACAATAGTCCTTCATAATCAGTGGGTGAGGGGAATTCATGCTCCCCGATCATGGTATGCTAAATCATATTATGTAAAGTAAATCTAACAATAGTTAATTATTCCATTAGTTTGACATATTTTGTTAAACGAATCTCTATGTAAGAGGTCCTGTTATGAATAATTGCGTTCGAATATTGGAAGTAACACGTCGGTCGTAACTTGACGATATAATGTTGATTTTTTGACGTGTTGAATGATAGATGATTATTGTGTACGGTAATGGCTTTGTATTATTTTTCTTGATTTCTGATCTTGTTCCCGTAGCCGTTATGATTATATTATATGAGAAATGGTTATTGTCAATGAAAATGGATCAATGTATGAATCGATATAATGCAAAAAAACATGAACGAAATTCTTCTTAGAATCTCTGTTTACAATTGTTTATCCCAAGAAAGTTATTTGATTTCTCTTAGGTTGATTTTTCCTCCTCTCAATGTAGAATTTGATATCCAAAAAAAATTTTGCAATATTAGTTTCTTGTTTGAAAATTATAGAGTTTACTCAAAAGTATTCCTGATAGTCCTTAAATGAATAATTTCATTGCTTAGAAAATATTTTCTCACCTATAAATGAATGACAATGTTTAATATCAATTAATAATTTTATTTGTTCAAAAAAATAAAAATTCAAGTCTCTTTTCACGAGAGGCTCTGTTTGTTATGAATTATAACTTGATAGAATTAAGTAATGATTGATTCTTGCTGGATGTTGTTGAATTTTTCTTTTTTTTTATTGCTTAATGTTGTTTTGCAGGGTCGTCAAATGTTAAAATGAGAGAAGTATGTGTGTGCGTACAACGCGTACGTTAACTTTATTTAACAAGAATACCCTTAATTCTATATTACATGAAATATATAGCGAGAACGACAAGAGAAGAGAGAAGAGAAGAGAAAAGAGAAAAGACAAATGAAGATTAAAGAAGATGATAGAGGATAACATATATATGCCGAGTGTGTATACTAGCGACGTCACTGTAACACACATCCACACCCGCACACACCCTTCTGACTACGCTATTATACTATTTTTTACTATTAATTAGTATTAGTAATTTTTTACTGTTAGTCAATTTTTTCTGAAAAACTTTACTGGATTAGAACAAAAGTATAATGCATGAAAAAAGCAAAAAGAGCAATTTAAACTGACAGCAACGTAGATTATTGCTAGTAGATGTTTGTCTAGTGGTTGTGGTGGAATCAACAATAAAGCATTTGTTTCCTACCGTACACGTAGCATTGAAGCCAAGATATTCGCCGTAAACTTTGGCTTGTACATCTGATATAAGGTCGCAGTTCGGATACATTTCAATGAAGGATGTAATAGTCGTCTTTTTATTGAGCACTAAAACCCGATCAGTGGTAGACGAATACTGAGGCCATGTGAAACTAATATTATCGTTAGGCTGATGTTTTGTAATCATATTTGTCCAATATCGACGAAGAGATGTAGCCAAGGGTATTTCATCGGCGTTGAAAATCATATTTCCATAAAATGTAGCAGCTACTGTTTGAAACAAACTAAATATTTCGGCTCCATGATATGCGCCAGGCCACATGATTAAGGCTGGTTGTGTCAAAAAAAAGGACTCTGGTGCATGAGTGAATGTGTATAAATATGTCGGCTGTTCAGTCATATATCCCGCCATTCGACGAGCACTGCAGACAAAGATACCTTCAGAAAATAAGGCCACAAACGCTTGCGAATAATTACCATTGAATTGACTTGGAGCATACAATGTCTTAATATCATGATTATTATACCCTGCAATTGGAAGAATGCGAGTTAAGTAATCTTCAGTGCTGGTCGGTGGATAAAAATATTCTTGATACAAAGCACGTAAAAGAAGTTCATCGCGATTTGCTCCTGTTAATGTAGGTACCTGATTGACTTGTCCCGTCAAAAAAGCTTGAAGTGGATGAACAGGTATTTCCACTCCATCAACGATCAAGCCAAATGGAAAAGCTTCCCCAATTTTCTCTTGATCTTTGAATGCTAATGATGTCGACAGTGGAATAGACACGTTGCCTATAGCAGCTACTAGTCGAGTACTGCTAACAGTTCGTAAACAATCTAGTTGTTGACTTGAGTTAGTCATATTACAGCCAAAAGATAATGCAAGATTATTTGCTGTTGAATATGCAAATGATTTATCACGCAACATACTTACAGCATCACACGGTCCGCTTTGCATTATACTAGCATGGAATAACCCAGCCGACAATGGTGATATCAAATGTATACAAACTGATTGAGATCCTGCCGATTCACCCATAAGAGTAATATAATTTTTATCGCCTCCAAATTGTGCAATATTATCGCGAACCCATTTCATTGCCATACGTTGATCAGTAATACCTTGATTTCCAATAGTCTGTCCATTCTCATCTAATAAGCTCGATTGAGCAAAAAATCCCATCACATTCAGTCGATAGTTCATACTAACCATAATAAATGGGTTATTTTCTTGTATAGCGGCATTCGTCCAACTAAGTCCATCGTAGATTACTAGCGTGGCGCTTCCTTCTTTAAATCCTCCACCATGAATCCATATCATCACAGGATAACCGTTTGGTTTAGTTGATGGTGCGGTAGGTGACCAGACATTTAGATATAAGCAATCCTCATTAAATGGGCCTGAAGTATCGCCTCCCCGATCAATTTGTGGGCAAAACGGACTGTAATAAGTTGCATTTCGTATTGCGTCGTTTTGGCTATCAGTCACAACATATGGTTGAGCCTTTTGCCATCGTAATGCGCCAACAGGTGGAGCAGCAAAAGGAATTCCAACCCAAACATTTGTCTGTCGAATAGTAAAGCCAGCGAATTTACCCGATGTCGTAGTGACAACAGGAGAATCTACGGATTCATTAGCAAATAAATATAAACTACCGCTTAACCCAGAGACTATTGTCATGGGTAAAGCACAAAATAGCCAAAGGAGAAACATGATATGCAGACAATAAATCGACGTCACACGAAATGAATTTAGCGAAATGAATAACACTTTTTTTGCGGATCAGAACGAATTTGATAAGAAAAACGACGACGACACTGACAAATATAACTGATTCTTGCTAAAATTATTGACGTAGTATGAAGGACAAGATAAAAAAAAAGTATTTACCTGAATAATTAAGTGTATGGGAGAAAAAGAAAAAGTCTTCAGATTAAGTTTTTCAAATAAAAATATTCGTTTACGTACCTTTTACGATGCGCACGGATAGTGTGGCATATAAAACGCAAAAAACAAATATTTAAAAATTCTTGAGTGTAATCTGGTGGAGTCTTATACAATAAAAGAAGCATTTATTTAGATGGGATGGAATGACTTATAAATAGTAATAAACGATTGAAATACAGCGTTTTTACAGCGATTCATAAACTGCCATTTACAATTGTTCATTGAACATGTGCGCAAGTTGGGTTTGTCAGTTTCGGGTTCCGTTTCCAGGAACCCGGAACCCATAGTGACTTACCTCAACATGAAAGAAAACATATGCCTAAACACTCCAGCGTGTTCAAAAATGCACAGAAAAGAATTGTCTAGGGGGTTTAAGTTCCCAGGAATATATCATTACTTGCTTCAAAATGGAAGAAAAAATGTCTACACATTCCAGAGTGTGCAAAAACATGTAGAAATGAATTGTCAAGTGGTTCCATTCCTCGGGAACGGGGAGCCCTGGCACGGCTATGCGTAAGAATCAGAGCTGCTAATGAAAGCACAATAATCAACACTACTCTGTTTTACTAGACGAGAATCATGTTGACTGTATCGACGTTATTGGTAGCTTTGATATGAATCGATTGAGATACGTTGACAACATCACACATGGAATACTAGAAAGAAAAGAAAAGAAAGAAAGAAACCCTTGCCTTGCGGCTACCTTTCAGTATAGAGTGCTGTCCGGAGACAGTTTCAAGAGCCCGATATTTTTCCTACAACTATTACTAGCTGCAGCTCTGGACAGAAGGCCGGCCTGACTCAGAGTTCCTTCCGCTTAATTACTTAAGCTTCCCATGCATACTGACTAACCACATACTATCCATGAGGATATTTTTATGTATGTCATATGTAATCAGCGTGCTATCGGATGGGTGGTCCGAGACAAAACAGCCGTTAGTAACTTGTCCACGGTTATTCTATGGATGATGGCGCCGAGGTTTGAACACACTATCTTGTAGATATGTGCCGAACATCTTAACCATTCAGCCATAGCGGCTCATGGAATACTAACGGGTGTCCCAGAAAGAATGGGCCTCTCAGTATTTTAAAGATTGCTCGTCTATTATCCGTGTGATTAAAGCCCTTTTTATTATCAAAGAGAGCGCTTGAAATTCTCTACATAACCATATAAGACTAGACCCACAGACAATTTTAGATATATTTGAAAAAAGACTAAAACTAAATACATACAAACAGCTGCAAAAAGTAAATAAGGGGTGTTCGATAATAAATGGCCGTACTTTGCATTTCATAT
Source organism: Rotaria socialis (assembly GCA_905331475.1). Taxonomy (NCBI): domain Eukaryota; kingdom Metazoa; phylum Rotifera; class Eurotatoria; order Philodinida; family Philodinidae; genus Rotaria; species Rotaria socialis. Next base: position 31,220 of record CAJNYU010000684.1, on the reverse strand, counting down.
TTTAATCTCTAAATACATTTTATTAAAAAAACAAAATATACTACTAGACACAACGTGGAAAGCTCTGCAATCTACAAACTAATGTTTATTTTAATCATATACTTTTTGTTTTCAAAAAAGGCAAAACTCTGTATGACCAACTTTCGTCATTGTGAAAAAGTTGTTTTTTTTGCACGAACGAGTTTCTTTTTCTTATTGTATTGTTTCATCATCTAGTATGTTTTCTTTAAAAAAATATACTACTGGATGCAGCGTGAAAAACTCTATACTTTACAAACAGCAATTTATCTTATGTCTGTACTTTTTATGTTAAAAAGACTCCAAATTTTGTGCGATCGGTTTTCGCAATGGCAAACATCAGTCGCACAGAGTTTTGCTTTTTTTCTTGAAAACAAAAGGATACAATTAAAATCAATTTTAGTTTAGATTGTAGAGCTTTTCACGCTGCATCTTGTAATATATTTTGTTTTTTAATAAAACGTATTTAGAGATTAAAATATGAAATGCAAAGTACGGCCATTTATTATCGAGCACCCCTTATTTACTTTTTGCAGCTGTTTGTATGTATTTAGTTTTAGTCTTTTTTCAAATACATCTAAAACTGTCTGTGGGCCTAGTCTTATATGGTTATGTAGAGAATTTCAAGCGCTCTCTTTTGATAATAAAAAGGGCTTTAATCACACGGATAATAGACGAGAAATCTTTAAAATGCTGAGAGTCTCATTCTTTCTGGGACACCCGTTATAAATAGTAGCTGATTGCAGATTGTCTTCACGTCGTTTTTATGCAGTTTTACACATATCGCAACCATCGTATCGAAATGCTTCCGGATTGAGTCATATGAGACAGACTATGCTACAGTTTATTTCAATGATTCTTATGCTATCATATTACCGTTTGGTGGGTATGGGTGTGGATGTTTATTTTCTACTTATTCCGATCCCAGTCGACACCCACACCCACACCAGTCCTATCCACACTTCATCAACATATTAAATTTTATTCATGAACAAGAAAAGGAACTTTTTATTGACTTTAAAGAGACTATATTTCACTTTACACACTTCAAGTTCTTGTATGATTGATGTTTTCCTAACCAAAAATAATGATCATCTCCATTACTAAGTATAATACAATTCGAACTATTGAATATAGTCTGTTCCTTTTGTAACCATGTCATATCAATTAAGGATTTTATTTTTCCATAAATATTGACATGTAAACTTTGTAGTTGAGGCATGTTTTCTAAAATAAAACCGATTGTATTGTCTGATGACTGAATACATAAAGATAAATGTTGACATTTCGAGGAAAAAATCCGAATAATTTGTTGAGTTGCATGTTTATTTATATATTGTGTTCGTGCGTGTCGTCCACATAATTTTAACGAGATAATCTTGCAAGATAGATGATCACATATAGAAATATTATTCCAATGTTCTGTCGCTATCTGTAAAATTCTCTTTTCTGTAACTAAAGAACGTAAATGCGGTGCATTTTTCAATATATGAAGAAAATTGTTTGGTGGCATCGCGGTAAGAAAGTGCATCTCTAAATGTTGTAGTTTATTCAATACATGCATCCATTTAATTGAATCAAAATCATTATGAATAGTCAAATTAATCAGTCCGTTTGAATGGAAGTTTTCATCGGGTTCAGAAGATTTATATAGGACTTCTAGTGTTGTGACATTTGAGAATATATTAGTATAGAAATCGTTGTTGTAATCATCCAAAAAAGTTGAAATAGTTTTGATGTTATTACCTTGCAAAGCTGTATAAGTTTCGAAAGGAAATGGTAGTGAGTACAGAAGTGCACAGCCACGGTCAGATATATCACAACGAATAAACCATTTATTTTCCAGTATATAGAACGGCGTGGAAAATGATGCTACGGCCTCATCCATTTGATAAGGTGATTGCAATGAATACTTGAAGTTAAAATAAAATTTGAAGATTTTTAATAATGGAAGAGATGAACGAATCAAGGTTTCCCAGATTTGGCCATTAGGAGGCATTGTCGCTCTTTGTATTTGATATATTTCAAGAGTATTGAGTAATGATAAATGAAAAAGTGAACGTTGTATAATACTCCAGCATTCTTCATAATGAAAGATAATTCTAAGATGTGTTAATGTTGATGGCCATGGTAAATCGTTTATTATAAACCAATGACAATTTTCTATTGTATATTCAACACTTTCAAGTTGAGAAAAATTCTAAAAAAAGTAATAAAGAAAACGTTTCAATGTTCTGTGCTTTTAAATTTACTTTTATCCAATCAATATGAGAACATGCACCGAAAACAAGTTTTTTCAGATTTGGAAGATCAAGTGGAGGCATTATTTCACGACATAAAGATTTAATTGTTAATGAAACAAGAGTTTTTAAAGATGAAAGTTGGGATAAAACAGTGCACATCTTTTGAGAGTGTAAATGTAAAAGGACTAACGATTGTAATTGAGGAAAATCATTGCTTAAAGAATAAACTTGACAAACGTATTCTGTATGACCAGGTGTATGTTCATCATCCGAAATTCTTAATGATTTCCATCGTTTTGTATTTTGATGCTGCAAGACAAGATCAAATTTTAATTTACTGATTGATTTAAAATCAAACAATTCGCAAGTTTCGATAAGAAGACATTTAAAACGATTATTAAGACATGAAAAGGCATAAATAGCATCCACTCCATTTAAATAAGAGAATATTTGAGCCAATAATTCATTAGGCAAACCTTCCAAAAGTGTTGAACAAGTTCGTTGTCGTCGCTTTCTTCTCATTTCGGCTTTTTCTAATATGCGACACAATTACATTTATGATTTTACACATTTTTCTCTGCCAAATCAAGAAAAACATATGATGCTTCAGTTATTTCGCAACATGGGGCAATAAAAGCAAACGATTTTTTTACATATTTATTCAAGATGTGTGATTGGTGGAATCTTAACAAGTAAAACTATCACGGCAATGTAACCGCGAGTTATATTGGCGAAATACCGAAATCCTAAATAAATAATTAGGAAGAGAATTGTTACAACATATGAACATGAAGCGTATAAAACTGTGACTAAAGGTGAGTCACAAATGACGGTTTATATGATAAAACCACTTTTGTATGTGGTCAGGAGACGCGTCTCGTAAAACGCCAATGAACAAGTAGTTTCAAATCTGCGTCAAAAATCAAGTTATAAAAACGTAGCATTACAAGAGGAAAACCTCAAGCAAATCATCACCACTTCAGTATTTTCTTCATTAATGAGATAATGGCGATCTAAGTTGTGTTTAATCACGGCTGAGATTCGTTGGAATCGTTCATCAAGTAGTTACACGATGAATCGTTGTTTTAATTAATATCCAGAAATTTGATGTTGTCGTCAAATAGACGAAAGGAACATATACAGGTTCTAAAACAGCTATGAAATTGAACAGACTTTGCATTGGCTTTGTAATGGTTTTCAAGCAACATGAGTGTGGGCGTGGGTTTAAATGTATAGTTCACTCGTACTCTCAAGATTTTAAGGGTGTGAGAAGAGACATTTCGATTTTCGGTTTAAAATCTTAGAAAATCAGCATATTTTGATATAAGCACACGATTTTGGCTGGTGATTTTTCGAAAAATTATGTGATTCATAGACCTTCGATTATGTTCGCTGCGTTTCACCTCTATCACAGGAATATTGTACTGCAGGTGGAGTTTAAGTCTGAATCGGATAGTCGCCCCCAAGAATATGAAATAGTTCGTCTCGTTTTGTTTGTCTTCAGTGACTACGTAGTGCAGTCTACACATTTCTCCGACGAGTAAAGTTCATCGGGTTCAACATTTTAGTAGTCAAACTAGATTAATATTAAGTTTCAAGAACTGAAAGCAAATTTGAATCCAGCACTAACAGAAAATTTTCTGACCAAATTCAGGATGAATCCAATGGACTCCGATTATTAGTAATATCATAATCAACTAATTGCACAAAAAATGATTTTCAAGAAAATAAAAGATAAATAAAATAATTGGATGTGCTTAATGAATATTATTTGATGCACGAGTTTGGCCAATGAGTAATGCCAAAATTCTCTAGGGGATAGGCGCAAATTTTTCCCCAACACTCTAAGAATAGTATAAAAATCCGGAACAAGCGATTTTATATGTCACATGACTGGTAAAACAGATCACAATGAATAGGCTTCTGCGTTTAATAAATCGTGGCATTTTGAAATAAAAACCCATCGAAACAGAGATAATATGCTCAAGTATCAGCTTGAGATATTGTTCGTAGTCAAATAAGAAAAGATAAGAGAACTATGTTGATAAGCATCGTGTCTTTCTCTTTCATTGTTTGGTCTTCAGTAGCATTTTTACACCTCAAGAAAATCTTCGTTGATGTTATACTTCGTCTTCATTCTTCTTGTCACCCTATTTAATTTGCACACATCGATCGATGCTCGATCGGTTAAGCAAGATGTTGTTCATCAAATTGTAAACGGTCCAATCAATAGTGATAAAGATCATTCTATCGATCTTGCAAATTTTCGTCACCGTGTTAAACATTCGCCCAATCTCAACACATTTCGATGGGCACTTAAACATCAATATGATGCTGCAACTTATTGTGAAGCTTGCAATCTACTCGTGCCAGTAGTGAGCGAATCTAACCTTCATATTTCTATAATCTAATCTTGATATCACAGACTCGTTTAATTATCGAGAACAATCAAACCGAACAATTTAGACATTTGGCACTTAACCTTTGTAAAGAATTTGGCTTGCTTGATATCGATGTTTGCGTCGGCGCTATATACGAATACTGGGTAACCGATTTTGATTAACTAAACTATCGAATATTTTTGAATCTTCGCTCAGATAGGAGTGTGTGATAGAAGTTATTGGTGCATCTTCACTCACTAGTAGAGAATTGTGTGCACTTGCTCTTGATTGTGAGAATCAATCAGATTTTCCTAAATTGAACTGGAATATCACTGTGCCCGGTCGAAAACCACCTCCACGTCCACCGCAACCTCCTTCGGTATGTCTGCATTTTTCTTGCACTCTTCGCATTGCCGTTGATAGATATGAGAACTTATTTTGCATTTGATTCTCATACACATTAATTCATTTTCGAATTTTCCGTCGGTATTCAATATTGATAAGTTGAGATTTAACTTTGTACTACGCTCATGTTTCTATACAATGAAAAAAACCAATTCGTTTTCTAATATTATTGTCTCTGAAACCATGCAGTCGAAGAAAACTCAGGAATTTGACAAAATTTTTTGTATGTTAGCCTGAATCGCCGAAATTGACTGTCCTTCATTTGTCTGATATTCATGTCGATTTTGGATACAAACCCGGATCTCAAGCGGAATGTTTTCAACCTGTTTGCTGTCGATTTGGTCAGCCTCGTGAGTATTTCGTTTGTGCATCATAATTCTAAAGATTCTACATCTCATCTTAGTTCCTAGTGAGACGGGTGCCGGTTTCTGGTATGTATTTTCTTGTTCTATTGTAGAATAATATCATCTAAGAATTGTTTAGGGGCGACTATCGTGGTTGTGATTTACCCTATTGGACGGCTGAAGCTATGTTTCAGCATATCGCAGCAGTAGAAAATGTCATTAGGGAAAATATTGCATGTTTTTCTAGTGAATAACCCGTCTGTTTCTATTTTAGAATATTGATTTCGTCTATTATACTGGAGATTTGCCACCTCATAATGTGTGGAATCAGTCTCGTGCTGATCAAATCTACACGATTAATACCATGAATGACTTGTTAGCCAAAATTTTTCCAAACAAAACTTTCTATTCGACAGTTGGTAATCATGAAGCAGGTAAATACGACGATGATCTATGTTTCATTGGCTATTCATGTTTTATGTACTTTGTCGGTTATTTATAGCACCCTCAGAACTTTTTCCAACGCCGATGATTCCAGGAGAAAATATTTCCTGGTTGTACGAAGTATTGGCAAGTAGTTGGATTAAACTTGGTTTACCTATTAACACACGTGACAGTATATTGCATGGAGCTTTCTATACAACAGTGATACGTTCCGGTCTACGCCTGATTTCGCTCAATATGAATTATTGTTCACCACAAAACTTTTGGTTATTGATCAATGCGACCGATCCACTTGATCAACTTCAGTGGGTGAGTATGCTTTGAGAAGGAAGGTAGATAAAAGAAAAACAATGCTACTTAAACACTATTCTATAGTTGGTGCAATGGTTGCAATATGCTGAAGATCATGAAGAAAAAGTTCATATTATTGGACATCATCCACCTCGTTTTTGTCTAGCAGCTTTTAGTTGGAATTTTAATCGAATCGTCAATCGGTGAGAAGTTGAAATAAATATTTTATATTGACTTGTAGAAACAAGTTTAGATATGAGAATACAATCGCCGGTCAATTCTATGGTCATACACATTATGATGAGTTTAATATGTTCTACGACGAAGTCGATTCAAACCGTCCTGTTTCCATGGTTTGTGTAGTTTAGGAAAGCAAATCGTCTATTTCGTTTTCTCTTCATTTTAAGGCCTATATAACTCCTTCTTTGAGTCCTCGACCATTTTCGAATCCAAGCTATCGGATCTATACAATGGATGGGAACTATTCAGGAAGTTCATATTGGGTATTGGATCATCGTACGGTAATTATGAATTTGACTGCATCAAACATGTACAACAGAACAATAATACAAGACGAATACGAAGCACGAGATGCCTATCAAATGAAGAATTTATTCCCAAACGATTGGAATGATTTAATTGACAGATTAAAAAATGATATTGACGGCCCATTGATGAGTTCCATATACAAACACTACACGAAATCGTATAAGGATGGGAGTCAATGTGATCATGAATGTCGTCGAAAATTATTGTGTGATTTCAAGACAGCTCGTTCAGATGATCCTCATATATGCGACTCAATCCCACCATTCGTTGATTCATGATCGATCATTTTTTATCTAATGATTATAAGAAACTATTTTTTTTCCTTTTATATCCTATCTACGTAAGTTACCGTTGCTAGAACTCCAATTAATAAACCAGAAACAGTGTCAATTACACAAAATCGGCATCTATTCAATTCTATTGAAATGATATTTAAAATGGAGTGACGAAAGACAGAAAAGCTTTTTAAAACGAAACTATGTATTTTACTCATAAAATTCAAGTAGACATCGATCTTTCTTTCAGCTATAATTGAACTACAGAAAACATTCAATCTAAGGTGTGGGTGTGGGTGTGCACGTCATGCATGTGTACAACTCCTGTTCACACCCACATCCTCAAGCGCTTTCGAGTAATCACTTCTGCTGTAATAAGTATTAGACATATTACAAAGAATATCTGCGATCTGAGGATCATCTAGCCTTAGTGTTTGCGATTTCATTTCACGATTGGGAGGAAATTCACTGAGAGTATAATTGAAAAAAATTTCAACATCTGTATATTTTCCCATAATGGATACCGCGGAATCACATGTACGAGCATTACTCATCACATTTTCGTCGCCAAAAACTTCGTCCTTTATTTGATCAATGGTAGGCTTCAAATCATATTCATTTTCGCTACGTAATTCCAAGATGTGGGTGTGGGTGTGATTCTTCTGGTCATCTACACCCTCACCCACACCCACACCCTCAAGATCTCCATTATTTATCAATTCATAAAAATAATTATATTTGCATGTGTCAGTGCTAACGTTTAAATCAAAATGTGGTTTGATTGAAGCGGATTGCAATAACCTATCGATATGCATGGTACAATCCGTAGTTTAGGTTTATTGGATTACACGAAAACGATATAAGAATCCCTAATATTGTGTGTTATCAGATTCTACTGTAGCCATTTGTCAGAATCTCAGTGGAAGTTTTGATCGGCCTCTCGTAATGTTGCCAGATAGTACTTAGTAGCCGATTAATAAAATATATTTCATCGGTTGGATCTCTTTTCAGTTGCATTTCCCGGGATACGAGCGGATTTCGTTGTTTGGCCGGATCCGATAATCTCCGTATGTCAGTCGAATTCGTCTTAAACTCATTGTGATTCCGCCACTGGTAAGGATGTAGCTGTTACAGTTTAACAGAGCCTCACATCCTATGCTTCGATCAATTACAAAAGTTAAGTTCCACACTGATGAAGTAACATTGAAAAATAGTAGATCTTTTTCTCTATTATTTCATATAAAAACAAAATTTCTTTGAGCCTACTATTCAGAAACAAAGAATATTCGACACAACGTTCGGATTAACCTAAGTATATTTGAGTGCTCAGTCTGTCCCGATGCCTCGAATGTTTTTTATCAGGCAGTTTCGACAAAACGTCGGAAACATGTGATTTCTTCAACGATTGCAACACTAATGTAGCACTGGTGTTTTGCCATTGTTGGGCCGATCATGTAAAAACACTCATACGAAGACACTCATTTATACATATTCTTTTAGCAAGCATGAAATCAGATATAATTGGTAGAATTTGTAACAAGAAAATGCTCGACAATTCGGACATACGCGTCTAACTCATTTATCGTAATAGGCGATGATAGATTTTTCATTAATATAGTAATAGTTCAGTTCCCAATAAATCTATGCAATTAAAATAAAATGAATATTCTTCTATAATTGCTCAGTCAAGTCTGTCTAATCAACATTGTATCGATTCATCAATTGCTTCATGTGCAGACGCGTCTATCGCTCTAGTATAGAATAAGCATTTTGTAAAATTTCCATTAAAAAAATATCGATTGCTATTGATCAACGTCGATTGCCTGTAATTTGCAATGATTATCAATAATTGAGTATGATTCCAATCAGCTCATCCGCCCTCACTCCGCTGATTTAGCATCATAATAATGCTTTACAAACATTTCGATTCGTTGCAGCTGACTCTATGTTGTTCTTGTATGTTAATGAGTCACATACTATCGAAATACTTCAAAACAAACTCATGTCGTATTCTTAGCAAAAATAACTTTTCTTCCCACGCGTGAAAGATTGCTGCTCGTTTATTCTCTTATGGTACTGTATGAATATAAAGAAAAGTATTTTTTTTTATGGCAAACAATTAAATTTTCAACGAGTTATAGAATCAACAAAAGGTGATGGTGAGTAGAACTAACACAATACTATGAGTAATTCATTTTCGCTAATTAAAAAGTATCAAGTGACAAATATAACAACGAAATTGACTTCATCAGACTATTTATATATGTTAAGATTACAATACATTGTCTATTTAAGATAGTGGAACGAACGAAAAAGACAAATTTCGTCCAATACTACTGTCTTGTTCGTTCCACTATATTAAACAGATAATGTATTCTAATCTTAACATATATAAGTAGTCTGATGAAGTCATTGACGAAACGTCACCGAAAAAAATAAAAATAAATCATTTATAACTAGAGAATGCAAAACAAATTATTAAATTAATTATAAATTAATGTGATATTCCCGAAAATCCAAGAAGAGCTATAATCCTAGGATGCAGTTATCATCTTAATAGTTTTGTGTTTGGCATTTGAAGAGGCCTATTCTAGCAGAATTTCACTTCCGTAAAATCATTCTTGCAAAATTTTTTTTACTCAGAAGACTTGTTTTTGTTTCATTTTTTTCTTTCGGCAGAAAAGAAGGGCCTGATTTTTTCATTCGTGCAAGTTCGTCACTTCTTTTTGCATCATATTTCACATACGAAAACCAAAAAGAAAAGTTTCATCAAATGACGAATAAGCTTGTTTGGTTGCAGAAATAAACTGAATCAGTTTAGGTTTGTTCATCGTTTTCTAAATTGGCCAAACATCTAGTCTAAACAAAAATTAAACTGCGAAATTTATTGATAACACCCTTATACTTCATAGAGAAATTCACTTTGTTACACTCAGATAGCTTTTCGTTCAATTTTCACTAATGTGCGCATTAGGGGTGTCAATTTACAGTTTATTTAATTTAAACTTAACTTCGTGAAAAGTTAATTTAATTTAAAATTAAATTCTATGAAGTTAAATTTAAATAAAATTTTTGAAAATTTATTTCTCGATTTAATAAATTCTTTTAAATTTAAATTTTAAATTTAATAAATTGTTTGGATGGATACACATCATTGCTACGAGAGAAATACGTGACTTTAACAGTAATAAATACTAAATGAGAGGAAAATCTAGTATTTTAGGTTAATATTTATTCATAATAGTCAAAATTTCTCTACAGATTATGCAGGATCCGTCATCTTTCTTCTTCAGAATACTGGGATACTCATAAAAATATATTTAACAGCACAATTCATAGAAGAATGACTAGTTTTAACTTTAGAAAACAGGAAACATACTCAAATTTGACTTTAAATAGTAGAAATCAAGTCAAAAACTATTTTTATCTGCTAGTTTTCAAAATTTAACTAATTTGAATTTCAAACAATTTAATTTAAATTTATTTTAAGTTTAAATTTTTGAAAATTTATTTCCCGATTTAATAAATTTTTTAAAATTTAAATATGACACCCCTAGTGCGCATCCATTAATTTATTTTATAAGCCTGCCGTTTAAGACGATACAAACTTGTCGAATTGGTTGCATGTAGTTGTTTGATTCAAACATATATCACCTCATTGACGACTAATATAACTTTATAGTACACAGACTTAGTCATAGATATGCGAAGCGAAGGAAATTTCAATTGAAGTTCTAAATGAAAACGCTTGTTAGCGCAGGTCCTTCGGGGCTAAAATGTGGAACTCACATATGATTTTTCGCCTAATTTGCTTATACATAATGCGCGGTGCGATATTTGCTGCAAGAAAATCGATCGGCAGAAAAAGTCTTATTTAGTTTTTGCATGCTTGCTACTATCTGTAATACAAGGTGGTGTCTGTAAGTGGGTGTAATGGGGAGGGGGAGCCGCAAAAATCTCGCTTTTAAACTTACGCTCAACATTTTCTTCGAAAATATGTGTGAGTTTCACAACATATGAAAGGAGTCATATAAGATCGTTTCTTTATAAATTTTCATATGAATTTATTTTAGATAAAAATATTTTCAGAATTTAGTTCAGAAAAATTTATGGGAATTTATTTTAAGAGAAATGGCAACAACAGATGATTCAAATCTATGTTCGACATGTAATAAACCAGCCGCTAGACGATTTTGTGTTGGATGTAAAAATTATTTTTGCTCAAAGGATTTCAAAGAACATGAACAAGATTTATCGACGAAATTCGATAACGAAATAGTTCAATCACATGATGAACTTTTTGATCAAATTCAAAAATTAGACCAACCAAATTATTTATCATTCAATCTTTTTGATCAAATTGAAGAATGGAAAAAGACAACAATTAGAAAAGTTGAAAAAGCAGCAGAAAATGCTCATCATGAACTCACTGAACTCATCAATAAACAAAGAACAGTTCTAATACAAGAACTAGAACCAATTACAAAAGAAATTCGTTCTCATCGACAAGAAGAAAATTTTGCTGAAAATGATATTGAAAGACTGAAGCAGAAATTAAATGAAACGCAACGAAAAATTCAACAATTTATTCAAGAATGTGAAAATAAAACCATCATAATTGATAATGATCAAATTAATTGGAGTCAATTGATTTATATTTGTAAACCACAGAACTGTGAGTATATTAAAATTAAACCTATCGACAGAATTCATTAGAATTTAGCAATTCATCTTAACTCTTTGTTCAAAAATTGATCTGAATTAACTTTTTCAAATATGTTGGTGATGTTTCCTTTCTAGTAGCATGTTATTTTCTTCTTTCTCTCTATATTAGTTCTTTATCTGATTGGACATTGTTTTTGTCCTTCATCTTTTTGAGGGTGTGTTCTTTCAAGGCCAATTCATCAGACAAACAATGACCTGAATATTTTTATTGCATAGTTTTCTATTATGCAATCAGATTTCAGTATGCACTGAACCAATAAAAATTTCCATATATGTCTAACTTGAATTCAATTGAAAATTTCAATTTTCAATCGAATTCAAGTTTGACACTACTGTTACTTAGGAATGGTAAGGAGTGGTAAGATTTACTAATGTGATCATAGTTCTCGGGAAAAGTTCACGGGAGAGAAATCAAGGTGAAGATTGCAATCTATAATAAATTAGTATCACGAATTTAAATAATTGCAGTGCCATTTAGTGAGCTTTCATAAGTGCTTCTTCTGACAGAATGAGTGAAGGGCCAAGATATCGATAATAGTTAAACTGCGAAGTCTGACAATGCAGCTGATCGAAATAGTATTCCACATCGGTTAACAACTGAAAGACTTTTCTACATACGAATTTCTGGAAACACTGACGTGGAAATAAAACATTTTGATGCTGAATTTGACAGGGAACGCCATTGAATAAATCTGAAAGTGTCCGCAATGCAAATACAAAAACTGTCCCTTCGTCATTATATTTATGTCGAATAGAAAGCTGCAAAATCAGGTTTTTGAAACAGGGCCCGAGTCCGGAGATAAGGATGTTTGGAGCCTGATTCGAAGGCCTTTACTGCCAAACGATCGAGATATAACAAACAAAATGGACGGAAAAATTCATTTTCGTGTATAAATATTTTTTCACTCTCTATCGTCATCTATTTTTCTCTGTATATGCCTTATTCGCTGCTATTTTCTAGAAAATAAATGGAAACCATTTTACCAATATCACAGACGCATCTAGTTTTTCCTTCATTTATTCACTTTTTATTTCAGAAAGGGTGTGGGTGTGGGTCTGAATGAGGAGAAACGCAAGATCCACACCTACGTCCACGCCCATATATATTTCGCAGTTCATTCTTCGTTTTATTTACATGAAGAATTAACTTTGCTAGAACTTTTATTTTAATCGTTTTTGTCATTGTTTATCTATTGTAGTGATTCCTAGGATTCCTGTCAACGCACAATGGTCACCACATGGAAAGACTGTTGCCGGAAACAATGGAGTAGGCAATATCGTTAATGAACTCTGTCGGCCTTATAGTCTCTCCGTTGCTGATGATGATCAAACGATCATCATTGCTGATAGCTGGAATAATCGTATCGTCCAATGGAAGATAGGTGACACAAATGGACAAGTCGTAGCTGGAGGAAAAGGCCAAGGAAATGGATTAAATCAATTGTGTTGTCCGACTGATGTATTAATTGACAAAGAGACTGATAGTCTCATTATTAGTGATTGGCAAAATCGACGAGTCGTTCGATGGTCTCGTCGTAATGAAACTATACAAGGTGAGATTCTTATCAATAATGTCTGTTGTAGAGGATTATTTATGGATAATCAACGATGTCTATACGTCTCTGATAATGAGAAACAAGAAGTAAGACGATATAGAATGGAAGGAGACATGAGGAATGGAGATCTTGTCGCTGGTGGACATGGAAAAGGTTCTGGTCTCAGTCAACTCAATGCTCCACTTTTCATCTTTGTCGATCAACAACACGCTGTCTACGTGTCCGATCATCTCAATCATCGTGTAATGAAATGGAATAAAAACGCTACAGCAGGAATTGTCGCTGCTGGCGGTCAAGGAAAAGGTGTTGCTCTGACACAATTGTCGCATCCCGAAGGGCTCTTTGTTGATGAATTTAGTACGCTCTATGTAGCAGAATCGAGAAACCATCGAGTAACTCGTTGGCCTCAAGGAGCAATACAAGGCACTGCCATCATCGGTGTAGATACTCCGATAAATTGGCCCGTAGGCTTGTCTTTCGACCGTCAAGGCAATATTTACGTCTCTGAGAGTGGTCAAAATGGGCCTCACAGGATCCAACGCTTTTCTATTCAATAAAGTCGTATTGCAGTAAAAGGAGAAAGTTTATCCAAATTCAGTACGCACAGGCACGCGTGTGTGATCAAGCGCACAAGCCTGATAAAGCAGTAACGAACATGAAACTCATGTATACACGAGAGCAGGCTCACGTTCTCCTTCAACACACACATATATGTTCACATAAAGGGAAGGGTACGAACCAATGAAAGACTTTCCAGTAAAAAATCTTAACTAGCACAAAAAAATGAAAATATTTTGAGCGAAACTAATGCAACCCAAGAACAGTTTCGGTGCAACGAAAAAAATAGCCAACTAGTAAATTAACGGAAGGGCAGGGGTGTGACGGTTTGTCTCCTCATCACTTAGACTCACGGCTAAATACAATACGGGTGTAATGCTAAAACTATGATGTGAATAACAGTAATAACCACACACCTTCGTACAGAGTTTTTCAAAATTGGCCAAATAATAGCTCTGAACGGAAATAATTATAGTTCTTGGTGAACTCGTTGGTATATATACTACTAGTTGGTTAAAACATTTTGTAGATATTGGTCATATGTATATCAGACTTACCTTGTTTCAAATTAAATATAACGATTACATTCGCTAACAATATTAAATCAGGAAAAAAAGAGTTTAAAAAACGGCAAACAACGTGTGAATAGCAACAGTGCGAAAAAATAAGGCGCTCATAGACAAATAGGAACTTCAGTTAGACATTAAAACCGTGTATATTTTTATGGCCCATTATTCTGCAAAACAATCGGTCTCTCAATGAATTTTTTATATACAGGGTTTTTCAATTGATTGAATGAGTTTAGAGCATATATGACACTTTCACATTTTAGCCCAAGTGAGAGGCTAGAGTGAGAAGCTTTTTAAATAAAATAAAATGCCAAAAATATCGAGTATTTTCTTTCTACGAGAGTGTGGGTGCTCATAATAGAAATAACTACAAGCACACCCACACCCACACCCGATGTTTGCCTTTTAAGATTCAAGTTCTATATTCACAATAGTCGCACGTTAAGAATTTGTTGAGTAAGACTTTTTTTCTTTTCTCAGCTTTATTCTGTCAATTGAAGTTTGTGCCAAATCTTGTGGATGTAGGTAGTAGTTAGCAAAGAGACTGCACCTGCATTCACACACGCAAAAAGACCGAAACTAATACTTAAAAAAAGCGAAAATGAAAGAATTACATTAGTTCCTTTTTGAATTATTCATCAAAAAAAACGCATTGAATTAATGAAACAAGAAAAAAATATCAAACATCAATGTTTTCCATTTCTTTTTCGACTACTTTTTTTTCTTGCAAACGTTCGAGTTGAACACGTGATAAACACATATGAAGGAAAGCACTAATTATGATCATTGCATCACCAAGCATAAATGCTAAGTTATAGCTGTTACGGTAACTTACGAAATAACCTATTTTTGAAATTACGTGATGATCTATTTTAGAAATAAATAACAAAGTTTTATATTATTGTTTCTTGTTTTTCATTTTTAGTATCAACCTGTAGCAAATACTCCAATTGACTTTGAAACACCACGAACAAGAAGTAGAACACTAATAGCTGTTATATACCGATCAAGACCAGCACAATCACATATTACACTTAGTAAAAGTGACGCATGAGGTGCTAAAAGAAATATTTTCGCATAATATAATTTTTATATATTTAATATCATGTTCATACCAATGGCAAAACCAAATACACCAGCATAGAGCGCAAGAGTTATGAAGTTATTTGCATAAGCAGCTAAAACGGTTACAATACCAGCAATGAATAAAAATGTATTATGAACGCGTAAAGCACTGAGATGAGGTATCATAGTCATAAATCCTCCTGAAAGTAGGCCTAATGTATAGAAAAATTCTAAAAAAAGAAAAATAGATTATAATTTAGTTCCTCATCGTGTTGTTATGTTTCTTTTGCATTTACCAAATACGTTTCTTAAACGTAATGCACTTCTTATATCTAACCCATGACCATAAACTGCAAGTAAAACAAGATTCACGATTGATAAACCATATCCAACCATAGAAAAAACATTTCCGATATAAATTAGTAGCATCTGCCAATTTTTCAATATTGAAAAATTTATCATCGATGGTGCATACGTGTTGCTTTGTGATGTATGAAATTGTTGTTTTGAGCCAGTGAATAGTACATCTTTTTTATCTAATGGACGACATGCATTTTCTGCATCGGGAACTCCAAAGAGATGAGAAACATTTGCATTCGATGATGGTCGACGTGATGGTGATATTGTGTTAGTACCACCATGTGAAGATGTTACAATTAAATTTGAAACATCAGGAGCATTAATTTGATCATTCGTATTCATTGCATGATTGTAGAACGATGATGGCTATGAAAATATAAACTTTATTTTTGCAAATATTAATATATTTCAAGTTTACCATATTCGCATCATCAGTTGACGATGCTGTTGTAAGATCCGGTTTTGTTTTTATGATATCCTTATATGTAATATTATACAATAAATAAACAAAATGATTAGATACTTACAATGATTTTACATCCGTTCGCTGTATTGGTACTCGCTCTGGTTTTAATGGTTTCATTATTGTTCCGAATAAAATACATGTCAGCATGATAAAAGCAAGTGTAAGTAAAGCACGTTGCCAACCAAACGTTTCCATCACATACTTAGACCATGGATAAAATATTAAAGCACCAATGTTTCCGCCAGCCATAACGAATCCTAAAACAAGCAATACACAAATCTAAACACAGCATTGACTAACTGATCATATACCATTGACAATAGCTCGTTTTTTGTCAAAATAAAATGAAATCACTACTATTGATCTAGATTTATCGAGAAAAAAAGAAAATTATGGATACATTCTTTTTTAAATAATTCTACGAACGAAAGATAAACCATGCAAAAAAACACACTGCCAATTATTCCATGAATAATTATGAGTTCCATAAGATTTCTTGACATAGTTAATATAAATGTACAAGCAGCTGAACCAATACTTCCAATTATAATTGTTAGTCGAAAACTATATCTCTTAGAGAGAACTGATACAATTGGACCTTTACAAAAAAAAAATAACTGTTTTAGTTTTCGTAAAAAGACGAAATTAAACATACCAACTAATAAATAAATGCCACAAGGAGCAGATACCGCGAGAAGAATAATCATGTCAGAACATCCAAAATGTTTTTGTAAATTAAATTTCATGCTATCGAAAGTAAACAATGTCCCATCACAAACAAGATTACAAAGCTAAGTCGATGAGCAAAATAAAATAAAATAAATATTAATGATAATAAATTTAAAAAATAAAATACCATCGCAGTAATAGCAATTACCCAACCATAACCTCCATCAGGTAGTTTTGTAATATATTCGTATTTTTCATCAACAACCTGTTCGCTTTCTTCAATTCGTTTCTTTTTCGGTGTATCACTCATTGATCTATTTATTTTTTGTCTGAGAACAAAAACAATATATTTCGAACTAAAGGATAGTTAATCATTGAGAATCGAATCAACAAAAAGCAATCCAAAAAGAAGTCGAATCGAATCGACTTTTTTTCAGTCTTATTCGCTTATTAAAAATGATATTGTTTGTTCAACAGTGTTACGGTTGAAGCAGTTGAGCAGCATAGGAGATGATGAACGGAAAAAGAACGTCCGTCGTTTCTCTTCCTTTCTGTCGCCGTGCTTGTTTACCGGTCATTTCCTATTAGCGTTATCATTGGTCGAACGCACTTTGATTGTTACAACAAACGTCTATTCTCTCTTTCGTTAGGCATGTATATGTCGTATCGAAGTGAATGGATGGAAAAATATCGAAAACATCACCCTTACTGTTACATCCACATTTTCATCCCTCAATTTTGTTTTCGACATTTTTCCATCATACCTTAGATTCATCTGCAGTCAATCAAATTATTTTTCTTCGTTTGATAGAAAATAAACTTGTTTGATAAGTCTACTTAAATGTGCTCATTGTTATATATTCTACGTATTTTTTCTTGAGACGATCGACAGACAACTCTCATTCTGAGAAGATGACAGCCTAAAAAACAATACTATGCAATGCTGAATATCAATTACAGAACTATAAATTTGCTTTCTAAAAATAAGGAATAAACATGATTAGAATTATTTCGTTGAATGCTGATAATTCTATATACAATTTTAATAAGTAAATTTTCGATTCGGACACGTATTTTATCCTATCAGACAAAGTTGATATTTTACAATTTTTACCTTGGTCTAATCCGTTAAAAAGTATTGGTTTCGATAGGCATAACACCAAATCGACTTTGTTTGAATCGAAATCGGCTTCGAATTTTCATTAACACTTTTAGGATCATGTCGGAACCGAAACTATTGACATTTCTTGGGAATGATATCACTCACTTTCATTCGTAATGTCCTTTTTGTCACTTCTGCCTTTCTTTTGTTTTTCAGAAACTTGTAAAATAAATTTCCGAATGATTTTCAAGTCTTGAAATCTATAATTTCCTTCTTGGTCAGAAAGTAAAATTCCAATTTTTTTGCAAATCGAAACCAGAAGGGATTTTTACCGCATTAAGAATCGTTTTTTACTAGAATTCGATTTATTGATATTTTATCGAAAGAAAAATACGAGGCCTATTGACGATTCAACGAATGATTACCTTCTAAATCAAATACTTTATTTTTAGATACACAACATAACGTATGAAAAAGAAACTTTCCTAAGTCATGTAGAAAAAAATCAGATTCACTTTCGGTATATCGTATCATTATGAATAATGGCACCTTGATAATCATTGCAAAAATAGATGATAAATGAGGTCCATTCAGACAAACTTCGTTACCTTTAATATAGTATGCCAAAAAATATACGAAGCCAATGTAGCTTCAATGGACCATCGAATAAGGACTACGTATGTAATGGTGTAGTCGATCTTCGTTAAATAAAAACATGTGTAGAGAAATGCAGCAACCACGTAGATGAACATTAATATCACTTCTTGTTTTAATAAACAAATTATGTTGAAGACTATTCCACTATTGCTACAGTTTAAATCAGACCATTCGGAATTAATAAAGAGTAGAACGAAAAATTAATTGGGAGAAAGATATATGTCTGGATATAAATTCGAATGATGACGTGAACAAGTAACCAAATTTCTACATTACTAATACATGAAAATTCTTTGTCTTCGGTTAATGCCAATTTTTTTAGTAATATGACGAGATTTTTGATCCACTTGAAAGTATTCGAGACAAGTGAAAATATGTCATGTAGAACCAGAATTTGATGCTCTTTCTGAATGTGCTCAGAAATTTTTTGTCTAATTTTGTTCTAGAGTAGTGAGGGAATATCTAAGAGGCATAAAAAATTAATTTGGACGGAACAAGTGGGTCGAAGTTTCTGTACAGTATATTTTTTATTTTGGCTTGCTTGAAAGTATGTCGTACGCATTAAAAGCTATGGACTAGAACCAAAATTTTGCACTCTTTCTGAATATTGACCTGGAAAATTTCTGTCTGTTTTTGGTTGAGATTAGTTATTTCATTTTGTTAAGGCTTAAAAGATTATCTCCAGCAATGAATAACAGGTTTAGCTAACTTCTATAGGTCCCATGGTAAAGATGCTAACATTTATCCGACTCGATAATTTTTGTACAGCAAATATGTTTTTACAAATGAAATATTGAATTAATCTGTAGTTTATACTCAAATAAAACTATAGGCATTTCGTGTGTAACGAACTTTTTACGAAAAAGAGTGCAAGAATAACGAAAATTGAGGTGTTCTCCCAAAAGACAAAAAAAAGAACGGAAATAGTGAATTTCGTAGGATAAATTTTGCTCTACAAGTTAATGTATTAATAAAGGTTCCGACTTTTAGTTACCGATTCCAATAATGGAAATACGAAAATGTATGGAAAATTGTTCAGGTCTTTCTAAGATTCCCTTCCTACTCCGGAGAAAAATCAGACAAAAACTTTCGGAGCCCATATTCAAACAGAGCATCGAATTCTGTTTCTACATGATTCCTTTTCACTTGTCTCGAGTACTTTCAAGTGGGTAAAAAATGAACAAATATTTTGTCCCGTAACTTTCGCACCACGATCTATATGATATATGAGTCCTACCACTTGTTTATTTCCTATGTTCAATTTTGCCTAGTTTTTTTTCTGTCTACCATCGATAGTACAACTCGATGAATGATGCCCAAAAGTTATTTGTAGTTCAGCTATTTTTTCTTATTCACTGCTCTCGTCTAGTCATTTGCTGTTTCTTTCATCAATAGCCTCACTCATTATTCAAGGACAACGAACAGTTTAGCACCAATCAGGAATGTGCCAAAGAAGAAATAAGAAGATATAGCTGTCATAAGTTAGTTTGATGAAAGTGAAAGGTTGACTGTTACAACGAATACTGACTCGTTGATGATATAAATAAGCTCGTTCAATATTTGAATGTTAATCGATTTAAAATACTCTTGTTGTTATATATAATAAAAGTATCAATTTTTCACATATAATCTTTCTTTAAAATTTTGTAAACGTCGGGAATTTATTACAACTAGAAAACAAAAAATTCGTCTTAAATTCAACCAAAATGTACTTGATAGTCGTGATAGTTATTATTTAATGAATAGGGCCATCTGGTATAATTCGAATAAAAATTTACGAACTCAATTTGTTTTTGTGCGTTCTCAATCGTGTTACGTTGAAGAAAGGCAAGTTTTTGTTGTATCATTACTAATTTGACGTATCCTCTCTATATGTTGATGAAAAAATCATAGGAAAAGTAATGGTAGCAGTCGTATACAGTTGACCGAAATAACTCTTCTTCGGATTATTCGAATTGGTCAGTCAATCTGGTCAGGGCAATTGGCATTATGCCAGAAAAAATAGCTAGCTTGATATTTCTTAACACCACTATTAAAATAAAGCAATTTACCATTCTATTGCTTGATCTTGAACTTTTTTCGATTCAGAGTACTGTTTGTTTCTAAAACATACAGAATAGCATTGATCTAGTAATTTAGTTCTCGAATACGGAAATCTTTACCATGATGTTGTAAATCTCAGATGGGTCTTCTAATTGTGCAAGTTCAACCTTCAAATCATCTTTATTTGTTGGAAGAAAAGTTTATCTCAAAATCATGCCTATGAATGGCAGGGCAGAGTATGAAAAGTTGCACATTTTTCAAAGATATTCACCGGTAAGCTGTTTATCGATAGTGGAAATTTCATATTACTGATAATTCATGAGAATCTATTTCCTTGAAAAATTTCGGCTCAATCGGTAATGCCATTGTTTGAGATATGGTCTTGTCAAGGCCCTCTTAATCTAGGTCATTTTTGTGAAGCAACGATAAAAACTCTATAGTTTAATTTTGTTCAAAACGGGTTGCACCAAAGCTCATAAGATTCTTCACTCGACGAGAAGATTCTAAATTGAAGGAAATCTGACGACACTCGTTCGAGCCATTCCGATGGTGATTTACGTGAAATGGCTCCTAAATACATATACATATATATATATTGAACAATAGCCAAGGGGGAAAGTACAGGTACCAAGTACCAAAATCACTGTCTAGTGCTGAGAGTTCCAAATCTGCACTTTCTCTCTTGATAAAACTTTATAAACTATCGAAATCATATGAATTGAATCAATTGCTTATTTGCAAAGTAGATAAACAACAAACCCACAGCTTTAGCATTAGACTTATATTAGAATTAAAATAACTTTGAGACTAAATCTCAAATTCAAAATCATATCGAATTCGAAAGACCTAGATATATTACATCCTCACTACAAAGAAGAAGTTATAAATACAATAGAACTGTCTATATGAAAATGGGTTCATGTTTATATTGATGAGAAAATAAAAAGATTGGAAAATACGATCATGGTTTTGTGTCGCTTTCTTTCATACAATGACCAAGATGATGTGAAATATAATATTTTGATTTAAATCACAAATTTAGAAGATTGATATTCAAAACGATTATTAAAACAAACTTGATAGTAGAAGATTGAAAGCTTCTTTTTTTAAATCCTATTTTTTTGAAGTTCGAAAAAAATAAAATTGAATTCACGACTTATACAGTTTTTATCTGAGTGCCATTTTCTTTCAATTTCCCTGTAAATTCGAACATCATAAAAATAAACATCTTACTCAATTCTTACGAAAGATAAATAAAGTATAATATAGAAAATAAATGGACAAAATGTAAATGATATATTATCTATTAATTCAATAGATAATAATATAATTTATGGCATTCGTTGGATTCAAATGATTCTTTCTGACTATGATAGTACATAATTTCTTTCCTATCAATTCAGATTTTTGAAAGTATTTTTTCTCATTCATTTCATAATGATTTCGTTTTGAACACATTTTATTTAAACAATATTTGATAAAAATTAACAAATGGATATTTCTGTATGAGGAAAATATTTTTGTACATATTTAGGAATTCGATGTTGGCCAACAATAGCTAAACCACTCAATTTCGAACAATTGCTTCGTGTAGCATTGCTTTCAAATTTTTGTGTTACTTTTCTCAGTGCTTGATAAACCACAGAAAGATCAACATTTCTTGACAAAGTCGTTTTTGTATCAAGTAGAAATTGTTCGATATAATCGAAATGAGATTTAATAAGATCAAGCGTGGTAAGATGAGCATATTCAATGATTGGCAAATTTTGGTTGCCATCAGTTTCTTTACCATTTTGAGGTTTCACATTAACCAAAGTTAAATCTTTTACCAATGGAAATGATTGAGCAATTCGAAGAAAAAATTCGTGTTCAAAAGGTCGTTCATCATATAATGATATTTTAGAGATACATTTAAATAATCCGCCTGGAAAAGTATTAGTTATTCTATGATAATTGTCCAATGTATAAGGATATGAATAGATATGAGATTGACCTTGTCGAGTCTCTGAAAAATAATCAACACAAGAAATAATATGATTATCACGAAAATCTTTGAATGTATATTGAATATCTTCATTTGATTGTAAATTAATTTGATTCCGAAGAGCAATAGTTGAACGAATGTTAAAGTGAAATTTATTCAATCGTGACATTTTATTGATAATTTTGTTTTTCAAATCATTGCCATCAACGAATGTGTTCCTGATACTAACTATTATATATAAACCAAGTTCTTCTAGATTGATCATTCGGTTTAGAAGTGGAACAATTAATTCATCATAATAATATAACGTGTTTTTGCAATTCAGTGAAAAGCATTTTAAATTAGGCAGATTCTCCTAGAAAAGAGAACACATCCCATTTTTTCATTCGGATAAATTAGATAAAAATCAAAATTAGTCTACCGTATTTTGGTTCGGAATGATAACGTGTAAACCGAAGAAATATTAACATACAACCTACGAAGTTGACTGAAACGTCCATCAAGTAAATAAAGACAATCGTTGAAATCTGTCACACGGATATGTAGTTCTAAGAGAGTTGAAGAAGTCATTCTTAGAATATAAGTATTAAATGATAACGCTGAATTCGAAATTGAAGATGGACAGAAATTTAAATTTTGTAGGTTGGTGAACGTATTAATAATATCCATAAATATAACTGCATTCAACGAGGCTGCATAAAATTCTTCTTCCGCTTCTCTCAGATGAATAGTAAGTGATAGAATTTGATTTTGAAATAGATTACTTAAAATAGTTTCATCTAAAAATAAATACAAAGTTTCGCATGTTAGATTCAAAGAAACGATGATGGCAATTTTTTCTTTCTATAAACTTCTTATTTATTCTGAATAAAAACTATTGAAATAATAGATCTTACCAGTTGCGTAGTGCATAGATATTTCTACGTTCATATTATATAGAGTAAGTCCATATAGACTAGGATAATTAGTAGCTCGAAGGATACGTTCCATACATGATGAGTCAAGATCAAGCCATTTGATTTTATCGTTAATTTTGGGTAAAATGTGCGAACAAAATCGATCAAACATTGAGTCAGTTGATGGATTGATGGAATCATTCGAGATAAATTCCCGTAAGGTTAAATGATTAGTAAAAATAGGATCATGTGCAATCGCATTAAGTCGTTGATTAACATCTATCAAAGAATAGAGTACATCAGTTTGGGACATCTTTTTTAAAATCATAATAAGAATTTCATCAGGTAAATTATCCAATTGAATCGTTGAATGTTCCCTGTTTATTTTCATTTCTGTATGTGCCTTTTGTAAGTCAGAAATGTGATTATTTATATACGCATATTTCTTCCATTTAATTGCCTGATATCGTCAGAGGAAACAAAGATGCATTATCCTATAAGCCAAGTTGACTATGTATGAGTGAGCAAATGAATCGAAGAAACGTTTTTTTCTTTTGGGCCGCCGGTCCAATCCAAGTCTAACGGTGAAACGAACGTTTATTCTTTCGAAATAGTACGATATAAAGAAAAGAAATGAAGAATATTCAGTTATTGAAAAATGAATCCATTTTCCCCCATAGTAAGTTATTAGCTGCTATCTTTAGCAATTTCAGAGACTAGTTGCTTTGATCTGTAATGGGCAAATCTGACTTTTTCCGTGAAGCCTGTAATCTAAAAAACAAGAAGTAGCAGCAGCCTAATTAGTCAAGTTCCTAGTGTAGCACAATTTAGAACTCATTAATATTTGTCATGGGGAAGGGGCAGCCGCAAAAATTTCGCTTTTAAACTTACACTGAACATTTTCTTCGAAAATATATGTGAGTTCCACCAAAAACAAAATTCTTTTATTATAGAACTCTTGATAAATTTATATAGACCTGTTTCCTAGAATAAATACTGTCAGATATATTTCATTTTTCAGGGAACTTCGAAATATTTTCCCGGTTGTGATGACTGAAAGTACTGTTTCTAATTTCATTTCCTTTTTGCACTCTGTCTCAAACATCAACACCCAAATGTAACCACCGACGGTTACATCATCAAAAATTCTTTATCGCAACCGAATTAACGCTACTTTTAAAAGAGTATTAATCGAATAATTCGTTGAAATAACAGCGTATTCAAGTTGTCAGGTTGCTTGGATTTATGAGTTCATGTATTTTTCTCTTCTTATTGTACAACATGACATTCAATCGAGTAAATATTATTATTTTCATTTACCTATGGTTGATCGCGATCGATATCTATTACTGAGTTATCACCAGTTTTCCCCGTCAATATGCCTGGCAACCAATTAGTTCGCGTGCACATGAATAATGATGTATTATATGCATGATCCGTGTGAAAGTGATCAGTAGTCTATAGTGTTTTATAGATGTTTTACAGATAAAATTACACATATTTTATTTCCCAACGAACATCATGTTAAACCATATCACTATAGGCGTATGTAGATCTAGATATAATGGACATAACACAGACCATAATTCAGTTGAATATCGATAGAAATTCAGTATAATTCCATAAAAGTTTTCAGCGTTAAGATTAACTTTTTATTTTAAATTCATCAGAATTCACTTTCAATACCGACTCACCACGACTTTTTATTTTTATAAAGGGTTATGATTCTTATTCATTGCTGCCATCTCACATTTTACATAACTTATGGTTGTTTGATAATATTGACGTGCTACTATTGTTTACAAGCAATATTTCTAAAAATTCATCCACTATCAATAATGTTCGATATATTACAGACTTACAAGAGCATGATTTGTCGATCAATGTATCTCCGTAATAAGTGGCGACTAAAGAGCAAGATATACGACAATAATAATCGAGTAATAGAATAATACATTATACTATATAGAAACGGATTTTTAATTAAATAGTTCATTTAGCATGTAAAACAAAAAGAGTAGTAAAAGAAAAATGACAAAGCCTAGAATACCGATCATAATTATTATCCTTCGATTTTTTACTGTAAAAGTTTGGGAGATTCGAGTAACAAGAAATCATACTCGAATGAATGGAGTAGAGTTTGCATACATAGTTTATGAACCGTTAAGAATAAACCTTCATGAAATTTACTAGAATATTTATTCATATAACAAATGGCGAATGGAAGTGAATGAATATTGCATTGGCCTCTGATGAGAGCGTTATAGTCATTATAGTATCGGGTGACCCAGGTAAAGTGTCCCTATCAGTGTTTTTTGAATAACTTCATCATTTTTATTCTCTAGACCTTAGTTATTCAATTCTCTACAAGATCGAAATCAAAAATTTTCCTGTGGAAAAGATTATTCAACAGGTATAACAGCATCAACTCTCAAAGCTGGAAAATAGTTTTTGTAGAGTTTTTCGTTGCTCAGCGACGATAAAAATTAAATAATGCAGGTATTTTGCAGCACTCAACAAGCTCTATCTTCCGATCATATTTGAGGAGTTTCCACACCGACCCTTTTAATGCGCGCTCTAAGTATCTCANTCTACAAAAACTATTTTCCAGCTTTGAAAGTTGATGCTGTTGTACCTGTTGAATAATCTTTTCCACAGGAAAATTTTTGATTTCGATCTTGTAGAGAATTGAATAACTAAGGTCTAGAGAATAAAAATGATGAAGTTATTCAAAAACCACTGATAGGAACATTTAACACGGGCCACCCGATAGTTAACTTTAAATCCACTTTGGATTAATATAATTGAGGTATAATGTTTTTCTCTGTTCGTTACTATAAAATCGAATAGGCAAACATATGTTCTATTTGAAGACACGCTCAAAGTTTAAAATAGAAAAAACAATCTTTCTTCTCTTGTATTCATTTCGATAATATCTAGGAATTAATCTGTCGTTTCATCTTGACATCATACTCCAATAAAAACTTTCCAAGTATAATAAAATAGATGGATAATGTAATCAATTAAATCTCGAGTATTTTGCGAAAAAAAGAATCGAGATAATACTACGAATTTTTAAAATGATAATATTCCAGCTTCGATTTCAGATCTATTCTATAAAAAAATATTGATTATATATTATAACCATCATCGGGCGCCCTCTTTCGTATTTTCTGCATCGAAGGTATATGTTACACAATGATGTTTTTATTTCTAAAAAAATATATAAATCGAGTTCTTATCGATATTCATAATAATTTTGATATTTCTATCATAGGAAACTTTTTCGTTTGTTATAGATAAACTTCGAATCACGACTACTCGATTAGAAGATTAATGAATCAACAGTTTAATATTCCAAAAGATTTATTACCACTACTGATACAACTCCAAGAAGAAAAATATAAAACAGAAGAAGCACGACTGCAACAAAAAATAATAGATGCATTTATCGCAGAACAAAATCGTAAAGCAAAAGAATTAAAATTTCAACAAAAAGAAATAGATGCATTTATCACAGTACAAAATCATCAAGCAGAAGAAGCAAGACATAAAACAGAAGAGATCAAATTGGAAAGACAAAAAGAAGAAACAAAACGATTGGAACTTGAAAGAGAAAAACGAGAACACGTTGAAGAAAATGACGCACAAAAACGACTGAAGTCACAAGACGAACAACAAACGTCAACCTCTAGTCAAAATCATTCTTCAGCATTAGATAATGCGTCTTATTACAATTCGATTGTAAAAAAAGATTTATATCGATTCGATATTGAATCGTTATTAAATGATAACGATAATATTAACGATGATATGATCAACATTTTTGAAGAGTGTTTTTATTCATCGGTTTTAGATAGAATTATATTAGAAAACAATATGCAAGTTGTATTGGAGGATTCAATACATAAATTATTTGACAAAAATGATAAATTTAAAAATTTATCATCATTAAAATATCTGAATACAACTCATCATAAATATCTCATGCAAAATACAAGTCCTGATTGTACTTTTACATATAAAAATATTAATATTAATATTCGTGATGAATATGGATCTTTACAAGATTTTGTGGTTTGTCTTGGTGAAGTAAAGTCATCAAATGAATCTATTGATGCATTCAAACACATCGGACAATTGTGCAGTTATTTGACTGATGTATTAAAACTACAAAATCGTCAAAAAATCTATGGCTTTATAACGGATCTTCAACATATAAGATTTTACTATGTTGTAAAAGAACGAAATTCGTCTTCCTGTAATTATAATTTTTACCAAAGTGATAAATTAGAAATGTTTTATATGCCATCGAAATCAACATCGTCTTCCTCCTCGTCATCAGCTGTTAATAAACAAATATCAAACGAACAATTAAGACGAAGACATCTTAATAACGATACAATGAAAATATTGATTAAATTTTTAACCATGAATGCTGGTTTTTATGAATATAACATGTTAAACATAAATCCCGGTGATAATTTATTTGGCGATCAATATTATATAAGAACAAGATTAGGATGCGGTCTTACTTCAATGGTTTACCTATTGGTTCATAACAACTATAATGAATCACTTAGTGATCGACAATCTCGTGTAATGAAAATTTGCAAAAGTGAAGACTATTGCGACATGTTTATGAATGAAATTAATATATTCCTAGAATTAAAAAATTTGAATGATACAAATAACTTGAAATTATTTTTTTCAAATATCGAAGAAGCATCACTTGAAGGTAACATTTTTCTGCTGAAAAATTGATTGGTGTTTAGAATTTATTCAATGAATTGAGAATCTACTAAAAATAGAGAATAGAAAACATTTCGATTGATTTTTGGAAGAATTTTGAGAACTACAATGAAAGAGAGATTTGAATAGAATTTATTTGAATGAGAGTTAGAATAAAAGAAAAACAAGTACATATAGAATAAATGAATAATCAAAAGATTATTTTTTTTAAGAACAAAATCTAACGTGGAATATGTTTTTTCTTTTTATTGGTTCCGTAGAAAATGAATTTGAAGAAAAAACGATCTAAATTTTAAAAATAATTGACAACGACATTTTCTAATATTCGAGTTTTTTTTAAAGATTTTTATGAACACAAATAATTAAGAGAAAAAAGAAACTACAGAAGTTTAGAGTTATTTATATATAAACAGCTATAAAATTCCAAATGAAAGGACTCATATTGAAATTCTAATTTAATGAATAAAATTTATCTTTTTTCTTCATAATAGTATTTATATGCATAAGTTGTTGAAGGTTAAATTAGATTAAAAAGAAGAAAACATGTTGAATTTATTTATTCTTCAAATGAATGAAATGATTCTTTGTTTTTTAAGAGTAGAGAATATTTTAATTTTATTTATGAATGTAGATCAAGTAATTCATTAGAAATTTTCAATAAGTAATAGAAAAATCCTAGTATAAATTAATGAACAAAGATTTTCTCGAATATTTTTTAAGCATTTGGAGAAATTTAGATTGAAATAAAAGATTGTTTTGTTTAATGTATTAAACTTGAATTAAATGAAATTTATCAGATTTATTCTAATAAAAGCATCAATTCAGAAAATCGATATATATATATTTATATAAACCTGTTGAAAAAGAAAAATAATAATAAGTTAGATAATAGCTGATTGATTAGTTTTATTTAGTTTATATGTTAAGTAAATGAATTTAAATATAAAGTTAAATCAATAAGAATTAATATTTAATATCATTCTATCATGACAATAATCAATTGTTTAACATAGAAAAATTCTTAATTTATATTAAATGAAAATTTATAATAATTCAAATCTATAGATTAATCGAAAATAAATCAATGAAAATTAGAAAACGTTTATTATTAAAAGTTTATTAGAATGCTCTTCGATTATTATTAATTATATCTTGAAAGATGTTTCTTTTTTATTTTAAAAATGAAAATAATTCTAAGATAAAATTTTCTAATTGTTATTAAACAAAACAATTTTGAAGTTTCAAAAGAAAAACTCTAGTCTAAATTATGAATCGTGTTAAATCATTAAATAATCAAAAGAAGTCATCTAATTTAAATTAAACTCTTATTTATTAAAATAATAAGAAATATTTTGTTTTTTGTCCGATATTTTTTTTAGCATCATTCAAATAATATTTATTCTGATTCATAATAGTTTTTGTTTTTCTTTCTAGGTAAATTTATATTATTTGAAAATTTTTTGAAACCTTTAAAATCAATAAAAGTACCTCAGGCAGAACAACTTATTAGCATCATTGAATATTTACATAAATGTCGTATCATTCATCGAGATATACGTCCAGAAAACTTGATGGTCAATAAAACATGTAATCATTTAAAATTGATCGATTTTGGTTTTGCCACAACACTTGAAGATAATGAAAATACAATAGAATTAGAAATTGCAGGTGTTGTTTCATTTGGTGGTCTACAATTTTTGAAATCCTATTTACAAGAATTAACCGCCACAACAGATTATATTAACTATAATTACGAAAGAACTTTTGATCTACAATGTGCATTAAACGTTGTAATGTATATGAAGGATTATAAAATTGCAAATGAATTCAAGTTATTGAAACATTTACCTCTTCTAGAAAGAGTTGCTGGATTTTACAAATTTTGGCTTAATCTAAAACAGAACAATGAATATTATAATGATCTAATAAATTTAATCGAAAATGTATCGAATTCATCAGATTTTGAACCTGTCAAGCGTCGTATTAAAATATTGTTCTGATGTACAAAATAATACAGGTGATTCATTTAACTCATGGACAATTAACTGGTCAGATTTTTGTTTCCTTATTATTGTATTTTCCTTTTCTTGTTATTTTGTTTTGATCTTGTACTGCTTATTTTTCATTAATAAATATAATCGATATAATTGATAGAGAAAACAAATGATCTGTTTTAATTTTTATCGAATTTAATTGGATATTTTCTTTTCAAATAGCAGCTGTAAATATCCTTAAATAGGATTAGTTTGTATAAATATTTCTTTTTCATTTTCTTATTAAAAATAAAACGATAAGTAATAGGATATAAATCACGAAGATTCAATCTCATAATAATTAATATTGATTAGCTCATGTTACTATTTGGACAATAATGAGTCTCACAGAACAATCATTTTAAAAGTAAAATAGGAAACAAATATGTCAAAGTATGATAAATGTCACATAAAACTAACTCAATAAAAAAATTGTTTTCAATGTATATGATATGAAATTAACTTTATTTACTTTATGATGTTTTCTCTTTTCTAAATAAGAAGTAAGTTTTTGATTTGACAAAAACAAAATGAAAGTTTTCTAAATTTATATGATATAAACCAGAAATGTGCACAACAAGTTATAGATTTGGTCTCCAGGTCTCTCGACAGGTCACACGATAGCCATACGACGAAGAAGAATAACTAAGAAGGCAGAAAACTCAAATATTATTGAATCTGTTTGTTTATCAAGTAGCGTAAAAGCTCAGAATCTTTTCAATACATATTCTTTAACTTGTACACATGCTTCATTCCCCAAACAGCACACTATTTGAGCATATATCCCAGGTATGTACAGCTATCGATATATTATCAAAATATTCATCACAATCAT